>WEDG01002990.1:0-97757 GCA_017591395.1 Schistocephalus solidus
TTCACATACGCAAGCATTCCATCATCCTGTCGGTTTTCTCTGTCCCTCCAATATATTTGGTATCCAGACAATGATATTTCACTATCGCGAGTACTTCCCGACAGCCAGGTGTAGGTTACTGCTATCAAATACGTAGATACTTTGGCAAGGTTCATTTTTAACTCGTCAAGTTTTTATAAAAGTCATTGGGCACGCGTTTACAAGCACTTCCATTTTGTGGCAGCAAAACTTCCTGTTGCGTTTGTCAATTTTATGGGCCTTACTGCGTCCCCTCTGACGTCAATCTCGTATGCCTGTTCCGATTCTTGATGAGTTTTGGTAACTCTGGTTTCCACAGTGAGAACGCTGAGCATTACGGGCTATGTCCTGTTTTCTCTTTGGGCAATTGGTCCCCTGATGGTTTTGGCGTGAGTGAGGTGGCTGCCGTTTTCCTTAATACAATTGGTTGGTTCAATGGAAAATTCGTATTCTTTTGAACTACGTTCCCCTTGAAGATAGCCAGATTGTGTACGCCAGGCTTCAGTTTTGATTGTTGTTCCAAGACTATTGCAGGTCGAACAGCAGATTGAAATAAAAGGTGGTAATAAGGGTTATGTTAGAGTAATTACGTGCAAAATGAGCCAAAGCGTCGAGGTCCGTCAGTAAGTAAGCAATGATGCATTCAGGCAACCTAGCCAGATCCTCCAATATAAGAAACTACTTTCTCAAGGTTGCTGCCCTGCAAAACGTGGAAAACAAGTAGAACCGCGGTCTACTGACGGCGAACTTCTTAAAACCATTCTCTCATGTTTAAAGTTGGGCAAACAACGCACTGTCTGTGTCGCACGCCATCAAAGGAGCCTTAATGGAATTTGATGAAGATCTTTTCTTTAAGATATGTTGAATATTATTGAGAATGCATTTGAAAACGCTACGCTAGTTTGCATTCCCTGGACGCTTCAAGATCAAAATAGTCTCGAAAGAGTTGAGCAGAAATTTACCGAAATGGTTAAGCATCAGAGCTCCCTGCCATATTCAATCCCCCTAAAATATATATACCTAATCCCTTTGAGTAAGAGAAAAAAATTGGAATTTATATTTGGTAAGCGCCAGCAAGGCACTGTCTAAACAAGCATTAGTAAAGAAATAAAATTATGACAATGTGTGCAGATAAAATGTACGAATATTTCATAATGTAGGAATAAATTGTCCTGTTAGGTCAACAGTTAGCGATGATTTGAAATTAATAGTAAAATAAAAATAGGCAGTGAAAAAAATTCTTATTTGAAAGTCATGACAGCGTTCAATAGGCCCCCATATTCGAATATGGGGTAGGAGAAAAACTGCTTAGGAAAATAAGATCAGGGCGTAGAGTAGGCCAATACTGCAGTAGAATTTCAGAATGAGATACTGAAACGTCGATATGGTTCTTTATTGATCAATATGGCGCACGAAACAAATCTCGCGAAAAGGCGTCAGTGATTTTGAGGCCTCAACATCTTTGGATCCAGAATTGAATTCTGATGATGGTAAGTATCCAACGAAACGGCAGCATTTTAGACTGTGTACCACCGAATGTGTACGTCCGAATAACTTAATCTTTTGAATGACTGGTGATATAAGGAGAAATCATGGTCCCTCGGGGACTCGAAGTAGAGAAAAAATAGTTTCAAGAAGGTCGCATAAATTACCGATGGTCCTTTCTCCATGTGGTATAGAAAGCTGCTCAGAAAAAAATTAGGAAAATAAAAGGCTAATAGAATCAGTGTTAAGATAAATGTGCAGTCTTCGATTGAATGCAGATAGAATAGTTACCAACTAATTTCAAAAAGCAATATGCTCCAAAGAAAGCTATACCTAGAAGCAAAGAAAAGAGAGTATTTACACGTGAAGGATGCAGGAAAAGGTATAGATGGTGCAGAATTTCTTAGACTATAAGGAAGACTAACGGGGGTAATGACAGAAAGCTTTGGAGGGATTTTTGTGATTATTTAGTCGAAAAAGGAGACAAAATCCTGCTTCCAGTCTCTTAACCCAAATAAATTTTAGCTACGTTAGCTGGCATCTGGTTGAGTAGGAAGTAGTTAAAATGTCGAAAACAGTAGTATTTTGTGAAATGTGTTTGGACATTTTCAATTTTTGAACGGCTAGATTAATTCATTAAACCGAAGAAAAGACAGCAAAATTCAAGAATAGAAGTACAAACACACGATACTGTCTTTCTTTTATTTCATGAAGGAAGAAAGTTTAAGAAATAAGGCCGCAAATCTGTGCAGCTTTGGCCGTAACTCTATCGGCATTAGGCGAAATGTATAATTTATTGGTGAAGCTTAAGCCCAAGTCCTTGATGTAGTAACATTCAGTCAAAGGGCAACCTTTAAAAATAACAGGTTGCAGCAGCCCAAAACTCATTAAGCGACACTTAGAAGGTGAGAACTCCATAAGTCACGTGGATCTCCACGCCGAAAGAGCGTCTCAGTCCGAATGAATTCGTTCTAGGCACCATGCGGTCGTAGAGTTAGAGAAGGAATACACGCATTTGAGGTCATAAGCATAAATAAAAGATTGAGAATGTTTAACTATCGATAAAATTTCATTCATGTAAAGTAAGAACAACAAAGGACCTAATACGGTACCTTGAAGGACACCACTCAAAATCGGAGTAGCGCTTGAGTATGAGGACCCCATTACAACCTTTTGTTTTCGATCAGATAGGTATGATCTAATAAAGTTAGTAAGGAGACTATGAAATCCTATAGACTCCAGTTTTGCTAGAAGTGGTCTTGGAGGCACATTTTGAATCAAAATAGAAAACTACTAGAGATATATGATCATTACGAAGAGAGGTTAGTATATTTATTAAAGACATGCGGCAGGTTTCGCAATAGTGGACCGGTAAAAAGCCATATTGGGAGGGGTTAAGAACTTGATTTCTTTTGCAAAAATCCGTACTTTGTTTTGCAAGTAATTTTACAAAGATTTTAGCAAGAGAGGGCATTTTATGAGCACCGCGATGGATATAAATGCCAGAGCTGGAACCAGATTTAAAAACTGGAATTATAATAAAAAAATTTCAATAATTGGAGAAGAAACCGTTTGCAAGAAATACTGAGAATAATTTTCTTACAAAAGTTGGAAAATATCTTAACTGTTTTATAAGTTAGTTTGGAATGTTATCAGTTCCAACTGAATGGGAATTTCTTAGCTCAGCTATTTCTTTTTGCATACTTGTAGGCGAGAAATTAATGGTTGTTTGAAGTGAATTTGAATTTGAAAGCAGAGGAATCGAGGGCGTGAGGCTAGTGTCAATGGTGAGGTGGTTGGCAAAAAAATGAATTTAACAATTATGCTTTGCCAAAATCCTCTATAACGAAATTTCTGATACAATCAAGTAAAGGTGGAGTATCATTCAAATGCTTAGCCGACGGTTGAATATGGAAGACTGGAGTAACAGAGTTGGATGAATTGGTATCACTTACTGCCTGAGACTCTCTATGCCTATCTCGCCTGATCCTACTTTTCAATGCTAATTCAAATATTTTTGCAATTCTTAAGTGAACCAACAAAGAGCTTTTAGACGGATCATCATGTTCTTTTCTTGTGGGTACAAATTGAAATTATCTATAGCATGCATCGAGTCAGCAATAAGAGTGAGCCCACTGGTTCAAGCTCAAAGAAAGATAGACTGCAAACAGAATGCACTTGCGTAAGCCCTTCCCTGATCTGTACTGCTATGATCCTTACAGCTGAATTTTACTCTTTGGGACGTTTTTTTAAAAAAAGTTGAAACTTCTCTTATTTAGGCCATATGAATCAGTGCTAACCATGTTTATAAACGGCTCAAATTTTGCACATCGTTGAGAAGTGAGTGAACAAAATTTTCCGTCAAAATAGTACTGATGATCATGAACAGAGAACCATATTGAGACATAAAAATATTAAACTTTTCCAGGGCTTCAAGGTCAAGTTACTTCGTGTTAACGGTGGGTTGCTCTAGTGGAAATTTCTACACTAAGAGGAGATCTGCGTCTAAGCTGTGACAGAGGTTTCATATTGAGTTTAAAATACCAGTATTTTTCAAAGCGATACTACAAAATCAAACTTGTTACACATGACAGTTTTCGTAAAAAGAGATACACTATTTGTATGATATGTTTTAAGCAAAACGCTGCAAGCAAACATCTTCTAGGTAACGGGTTTAGACTGCTAATACAATTAGCGAAGAGGCTATGCAGGATGAAAATTATCTCAATTGGTACATCAACTAATGCAAATCATTTATAGCTATAAATTGAATATAATTACAAAATTTCAAGTTTAGTTCTAGAATTAATCTTTAGATTCCGTCCTTTTTACGTAAATCTGCAAGAACTTTTATGAGTCTATGTCGGGGGAAACAGTTTAAAACCGTATGTTTCTCCCTTTTCTTAAATGCAATAACTGCATGTGTGTGCATTTGATAAAGATTTAGAAATACAAAAAAATTTTCCAAAAATTAAGCTAATATTTATGACAGGAAACGAAAATATCTGTTTAAAATTTGAGAATTCGCTTATCTTCGAATTTGAACCAACTGCCTTTAACCTTGACCTTGAGCGGGGAACTCGTACAGACATTCCAAATTATGAAGGGATTGGATTTCTGCTTTGTTTTTGAGGATGTCTTGCATTTTGCTACCATGACCAATTTCCATGGCCACTCACTAAAACTGCAAGTTAAGCAGACCAGGCTGAATTTGCGCAAGTGCTGCTTCTCTGTCAGTGGGGTCAAACTCCCTCTCTGCGGATAGATAGGTATGTTTATTGGAGTGCCCGGAAGAGCATTGTCATAAAAATAAAATAAAATGAACGCGTTATCCTATGCAGTTGCTAAAATATGAATAATAGGTCAGCTTCTTGGCAATCAAAAATGGTACAAATCAGTGAAATCGAAACAAAAAGAGCAGAGAGTGAAAAAACTTTGGAGTTTTCAGGAAAAAGGTATATGTTGAATGGGGCTTGTGGTTTTTAAAGGAGAAAAAATCTGTCGCTCGTTGGGAAACAACGTATTCGTGAAGTAGGACTGACATTTTGATGAGAGCTTATGAGGGTTTGAAACTATTGTAATTGTGGGAGAACTCATGCAATGACAGGGGATACTTAGCACGTCAACAGGTGTGATAAGAATATGCATCAGCTAGCTATGGGGTAACCGTCAAACAACCAGTACGCTTAGGCTCGAACGAGGAACTGGTCCTAGATATCACGAAGGTCATGGTCAGAGTGCCAGAATCGCAACAATTATACTCTTATTTCTGCTTGCTGAGCCCACCGACAGAGGAACTCGGCACGATCGTCAGCAGTCGGTGTAGGGTTGACACCAGGGAGAAAGTTAAATCCGCAAACACAATCGCTATAAGCCGCAACAGATGCCATGGAGTGAAAAGTTGTAGCTGTTTGAAGAGGGTCAAAAAAGAGGACAACCACGAAGACTGAGGGAACCAACGGAGTCTTATATATTTCTCAATGATGGTTGAACTCAAAAGGGGTTGAAAAATGACTGCGAAGACCGTTTTTAGAAAAGATCCAGAAGAAACCAAACTGCTTCATGAGTGGATATAAAACAGAATATAGGCTGCTTTTGAGCGCAGCATGCGTTAGTTGACTGGAAGCTGGTTTATGTTTCCTTTTCTGCCTAAATAATAATTCAAATCTCCCCCGAATTTCAGCCCCTTCACCCGTTTTTCTTCCATAAAACCTATGAACCTCTTTACTGATTATACCTCCTCCTATATCATCCGTTTCTAAACGCTCTCTGTTCTATGCTTCTTAGGAAACCTTTTTTCGGAATAACCTGCAAATCCATATAAGGTTAGCAAATGGTGTATCTGATTTCAAGCGCAGACTGCACATTTCTCATAGTACTGATTTAATTAATCTTTTATTTTCACCTTCCTTCCCGATCAGCTTTCTCCATGACTCTGCAAAAGGAACTCCAGAAATATAGGAAACGGACTCCTAAGTGAAATTTTCGTGCATCGTCTCCCCCATGAACTAAGATAATAATAATAGTGGTATATAATGCCGGTTTACAGGCATTATCAGACGAAATATCCGTTGGGGATCAGGCTGTAAGTGAAAAATCCTGAATTAACATCAATTATAGTGTTTTTCATACCTTTATGTTATTTAGGAGTAACAACGGATGCCGGTTGGATGGTAGCAGTTCAGATCGGGGAAGGACTAACACAAGTTCACTTTGTTTGCAGTCCGTCTTTTTTTAGGAGCCAAGATTCTGCCCCAGGCAAGAGTGTATCCGTGGACGGTTGCTCACTGTCTGCTGAAGAAGTCAACGGGTGCAGACAGCAGAGACGGTGCTCTAAAGGTAAAACCTGGGATCGGGCTCAGATGCCACGCACTCCGTTGAACTGGAAAACAGATTCTACCTTGTTGGAACCAAGAATGCTTGGAAGCTGTTCTGGATGCAAAAAATAGTAATAGTCCTCTTAAACAAAGAATAACTTTTCAGGATTTTTATATTCCGGGGTAGTTTATTCTATATGGCTATGGCTTTTACCGAAAAGAACTGATGATACTTAACTTTGCAAACTAATGGAAGAAATAAAAAGACATTGCGATGACTGCTGCGCCGAGGGAGGTCAAGATGCCTCGCAGTGGTAAGGGGATTAATTGCACGACTATTCAAAAGCTTAAACAGTAAAAGTTGTCCCTTATGTACTCGGCGAAACCATTTGGGATCAATGTTTATAAGCCCACAGCGTTCTTAATGCGCCAGCTAATGGTGCTCTGACTATAAAATGCTTTTTGTAAAGAAGTGCTGGACTGATCCTATTTTCTTCGATTCACTAGCGCGTAGAAGGCTAAATAGAAACGAACAGTATTCCAGGCCAGTCCTAACGTACATTTTAAAAAGGCGGGGTCAAATATTAATAGTTTAAAATTTCAGAGGATAAACCCGGTAGTTCAGCGTGCTTTGGAGGCAATCAGATGCAATGCTTTGACAGATTGAAACCGTGGAATATGATCTTCACAGATCCTTAACAACGCCAGGCACATTTTGATCGTGGCCACCTAGGCTTATTTGAGGCTGATGGTCGACACCAAAAACCATAATGGAACAAAAGTGCCAAGAAAGTGAATGGCGCCATATGCAGCACCACTAGGCCAAGGCCTCAAGATCATTTTGTAAAAGATCAAGCATGGTGCCGCGATCTGCCGGCTTGTGTCGATAAGCAACTTTCAAATCGTTGGCATACATAAAGGGCCTGCCATTCCAAAATAAACCTGGAGAATCATTGACAAAAAGACAAAATATAGGCGGGGCAAGCATACTTCCCTGAATAAATCTATTCCTCACACGTGCGGGATTGGAGGTAACATTGGATATCTTAAAATGTTGTGTGCGAGAGCTCAGGTAATAAGACATAAAGTTCAGAAGATTGCCACATATACTGAAAGAAGAGAGTTTCAGGAGCAGAAGGGTCTGGCCAACACGATCGAAGGCCTTGGTTAAATCAAACTAGACTAATTAAAGTGCAGAACCATTGTCCCTAGATTGTAGAACACGATCAAAGAAAGGGAGATGACCGGTATCACAAGACCTTGTTTTTAGGTCAGGCGTGCACAATTCAAAGCACGTGTGTTTTGTTGACCGTTAACCATCATCAGAAGTCCAAGCTAACTATTGAGATGTCTAGCCCTAACTTAAATTGCCAAATATCTTGGAAAATAACAGCCATGAGTGCACTTTATTGACTTCATCGTAATCAATTACCAGATCTACTGTTTGCGAGTGATGATCAATCTCTCAGTCAATCTTCGCAGCCGCTTTTCGTCAAAACCTCATTTAACCATCATTTCCAACTTTTGACAACCTTGATGCATCATCCCGTGGTTGCAACCCTGACAATGACCTCCGCGGCCTCTGTTGATGATGATTGCGGGATCTGCCGTTTTCGCCACCTTGTCGGTGGACTATGCAGTCGGCAAGGTCGCATATCGGTGAGAAACTCGTTAATTCTACCACCCCCTCTTCTGTCTACGATGAACTCCTCTTATCTCACGCTCTGGTGGTTGTGAACAGTAGGTCTGGCTGTTATATGATCTCTCCCACGACAAAGAGCATTCCCAACACGCACACTTTGTCATCAGCATCATGGTGCTATCTCACTGCATCGTACCAATAAATAAATAAATTGTATATGTAAGGCCCAGAGGGCCCCATCATTACAAACTTAGTACCGTGGTTTAAATTACTACAAAGTGGATAATTGCTGCACTATGTGAGCATTCATATGAACAGCAGAAATTAGTAGTATGGTAAACATATCCGATTCAAAACGATTTGCCATTTTTAAAACAAAAGTCAACAATCTTTGGCATATACGGTGAACTGGAAAAGAAGCAGTAAAAAAACTCCTAGGGTTAAATCGGAGGCGGAGTTCGGCGAGCCGCCAATTTTAAAAAAAATAGGAGAAAAAAACTGCTTCACTAAAAAAATAATAGCTAAATGCAATGGGATAGTATTGTGATGTTGCTGACAACGTATGAGGGTTCGGAAAGCTCCTTGTCGGGTGAGAGATAATATAGCAGTCAGAGCTACTGTTAATAAACACCAGTGGAGGTGTGAGAGGATGAACTCATCGTAGACAACATGGTCGAAACGAAGAGGGGACAGTAGAGGTCACGAGATCATCATCGAGATGCGACATTGCTGACTGCATAGTCCATCACCAAAGAGGTGAAACCATCAGAACCCGCCTCGATCATCAACAGAACCTGGAGACTATCGTCATGGTCGCAAATTCGGAGGAAAGTATCAAGGTTGTCAAGAGTTGGCAATGCTAGTTTAAAAGGAGGGGAAGAAAAAGTGAATGCAAAGATTGACTCTGCAGAGGATGATGGAAATATAATAAGAGACCAATATAATATCAAGGGAGCTGCCTCAAATACCAAGAGGACCCTTTTCAAAATCCAAAAGTTGCGAGTTTGGGAAGGAAACCGACAATAATGACTTTATATCTTCCCAAATTAAATGTTTGCGTAAATTGGTTTTGAAAATAGCTAATGTAGACGACAACCTAATTTACAGTGGAAGATTATTTCATATGAAAGCATATTTGGAGGCAAAAAACTGAGACCGGTTAGTTGTGGAGCTAAGGGGTGGTGAAATGATCATGGATGAATTACTAGTGGCATAGGGTTGATCTACCGGAGTGAGAGCGTTAAATTGTGGGAGATTTGGGCCAGAGTTAACGCGAAACAAGAAGCAGAGACCGGCTTCGGCTCTTCTAACCCACAGAAATTTAATGTTTGCTAACTGGCATCTATCCGTATAAGAGATACTGGATCCAGGAAGAGAAAATAGTCTTCGAGTTAAAACCCTCTGAACTTTTTCAATCTTACTGCGGTCAGAGGCGTTCATCAGCCCAAAGAGAGGACAGCAGTATTCTAGGATAGGAAGAACAAACATGTGGTATAGGTTTAACTTTATTTCCAAATGAAGAAATTATGTGATATAAAACCACATATCTGTGCAGCCTTTGCAGAAATTCGATCTGCATGAGGTGATAATGCGAGCTTATTCGTGTAGTTTAGACCTAAGTCTTTAATGGTTGATCGTTCTACAAGTGTACTATTTTGAAATACTAGGGGTCCAGGAAGCTTCGCGGGGCCAAAATACATGAAACTGCTCTTGGATGGGGAAAATTCCATCTGCCAAGTACAGCTCCAACGTGAGAGCATAAGTAGATCAGTGTTGATTTTATCAACGCAACTATTGGCAGTGTCTTTAGAAAATGAATAAATGCACTTGAGATCGTCAGCGTAAACAAAATTTTGTGAATTTGCGAGTAAATTTGAAATTTCGTTTATTGACAGAATGAAGAGAAGGGGACCTAGAACCGTGCGTTGAAAAACGCCACTCTTGATCGGCTGAGGCGTCGAGTTGCTGTTACCTACTAAGACCTTCTGGCTGCGGTTAGACAAGTAGGAACCAATGAAGTCAAGGAGAGGAGGAGGATACCGAGGGCTTCCAGTTTCACCAGAAGACGTCTGTGCGGTACCTTTTCAAAGGCTTTGCTGAGGTCAAAGTAGATCACAACCACTGACTGCTGCTCATTACGAAGGGAAATGACGAGGTTAAGAAAAGCTAAGGACACACTTCGCATGATCTCTCAGGTAGAAAACCATATTGCGAGTCGCTTGAGAGCTTATTTTCTAGGCAAAAGTCGAGAATTTGATTAAAAATAATTGTTTCAAGAAGTTTTGCTAGAGCGGGGTTTTGTGAACGCCTCGATAATTATTAACGTCCGAATGAGATCCCGACTTGAAGACAGGAAGAATAATATATGTCTTCCATGAGTCATGAAAGAATCCGTTTAGAAGATAAACTGAGAATATATGGCTAAGCAATCGGGGGAAGCTCGGCACTTTCTTAATAACTGAGTTTGTAATACTGTCAGTCCCCAAAGAGTGCGAGATTTTTAGACGAATTATTTGCTTATGAATTAGTTCTAAGGAGAAATCAATAGTGCTGCTAACATTCAATGACGATGCCTGTAACGTCGGAACCGGTTCAGATTCCATCGTAAGATGATTTGCAAAGAACGCACTTAACAGTTCTGCCTTGTCAGAGTCTTCGAAAACGAAGTTCTTGTCTTCGTTTAGTAATGGAGGAATTTCATAACCTCGTTTAGAGGAGGATCGACGGCGGAATAGTTGAGCAACCGATTTTGCAGAGTTTGGCTCACTGAGTGCGCAAAATTCCCTCTGTCTATCACGTGCAAGACGAATCTTAGAGGCTAATTCAAAAAGCCCTGCGATCCTTAGATGCACAGATAACGAACTAGTATATTAATCTTTCAACTGCTTCCTCAATTTCTTTAGTCTTGTCAAAAGAATGTGAGGAACGGTGGATTCCGAGACGTAGGGCTTGACTATTTTGGTTGGCACAAGCTCCAGGATGTTATTTGAAACGACTGACATGAAGTCACAAAGACTTGCCGCTTCGTTTATGGAGGAGAGATGCTGCCAGTCCAATGAGTCCAATAAGTTACTAATCAAGGTCATATCTGCGAGGTCAAAAGCATGATAGGTACGAACGGCACTAGCCTTTTTCGATGAAACAATCGGAAGGCAACAGTGAATTAGTGTATGGTCACTTTGGAAGAGGCCCTGCTTAAAATCAACGAAGAGGGGAGCAATGTCATTTGTGAAAATCAGGTCTAAAATATGCTTGTCTCTCGTTGAAGAACGGACAAGATGGGACCAATTAGAAAAATTAATGGTATCGAGGAAAGGCTGAAATCTGGGTGGACAAAAGTTTGAAATCCAGTCAATTTCAGGAAAATTAAAATCCCCAGCGATTATTTTAATGTTTAAATTGGACTCAGAAATCAATTTAAAAATTTCACAAAGTTTTGAATCATCATCGGATGATGAATTAGGCGGGTTGTAAATACATCCGAGAATCGCCTTTTGCCGGGGTGACAGGATAATGGATGCGAAGCAGTAATTACCAGATAATGACGTGACATCTAGATCAAATGGGAAGTGCTTAAATGAAGCTTTAATATAGAGAAGACAACCACCACCACGCTTGCTAACGCGGTCTTGACGGTAGAGATCATACTGGTCTAGGACAAGCAAAGAGTCGGAAATTAAGGGATGGGTCCAAGATTCAGTTACACATAAAACATCAGGCATTAACTCGAAAGCAATGGCTCTCAGTTGGGCCATCTTATTTAAACCAGATCTAGCATTAAGTAATACGACATCTAGCGTAGTTCGAGTATCCAAACAATCCTATCAACTCAAGCTATTAATTTTTTTAGGGAAGCAGTTTTTCCTCTTATATATTTTTTTTTAAATTGGTGGATCACTGAACTCCGTCCCCGATTTCGTCGTAAGAGTTTTTATCCCCACTTCCTCCCTAGTTTACCATGTATTGCAAAGATTGTTGACTATTGTTTTAAAATGACCAATCGTTTTAAATCAGATATGGTTATTATATTGCTCATTTCTGTTTTTCATATGGTAAAGAGCAGCAATTATCCACTTGTATTTATTATTACCACTGTACCATGTTTGGAATGATGGGGCCATCTGGGCCTGAAAGATACAATTAAGTTAGTAAAAATGAAGATCCGACAATTAATAAGAGAAAGTTAATATAATGTGCTCAGGGGTGATGTTTCGTATGAGAATTGACGATGGAGGTGAGGCATGCATAGCTCAGTAATTGCATCTTAATTCTGATGATGGTTAACGGCAAATGAAAAATCCATATGCTTGTTCCTTTTCTTTTTATCTAAGGATCGCAGAGAATTTTGAATATGCCTCTCAAATTCGTCTTGAACGTGACATACAGAGGAAATCTTGCGCACTTAGCGAGCCGAACTCTGCAAAATCTGTCGCTTAACTGTTGCGTCATCGGTCCTCCTCTAAACAACATTATAAAATTCCTCCACTACTCAATGAAGATGAAAACTTAGTTTTCGATTTCTCTGACAAAACTGAACAGTAAGCTGCTTTCTTTGCAAATAATCTTACGACGGAATCTGAACTGGTTCCGTCGTTTCAGCCATACCTTTTCAATATTATCAATACCATTCATTTCTCCTTAGAACTAATTCGTAAGCACATAATTCATCTAAAATCTTGAACTCTTCAGGGACTGACGGTATTCCAATTTCATTTATCAAGAGTGTGTCAAGTTTCCTCTCATTGCTAAGCCATATATTCTCTGTTTATCTTTTTAAATGGATTCTTTCCTTAATCATGGAAGACGTTTATTATTCCTGTCTTCAAGTCGGGATCTGATTCGGACGTAAATAAAAATCAAGGCATTCACAAACCCTGGCTCTATCAAAACGGCTTGAAAAATTATGTTTAATCAAACTCTCGACTTTTGCCTAGAAAATAAGCTTCTATTTGGCTCGCAATATAGTTTTCTACCTAAAATATCATGCAAAGTGTATCACGTTAATCGCGTCAATTTCCTACCTAATGCGCAGCAATGAGTGCGTTTGATCTGCTTTGACCGGACCAACGTACCGAACAGACGTCTTCAAGTGAAACTGGAATGTCTCGGCATCTGGCCTTCTCTCCTTGAATTCAATAGTTCCTTCTTGTCTAACCGCAGCCAGAAGATAGTAGTAGATAATAGCTACTCGGTACATCAGCCGATTACAAGTGGCATTCTTAAAGCCATGGCTTCAGGTTCCATCCTCTTCATTGTGTCTAAAAATGAATTTCAAATGTACTCAAAAATTCATAAAATTTAGTTTACTCTTATGATCTCGAGTGCATTTACTAATCTTCTAAGGACATTGCCATTATTCGTGCTGATAAAATCAACACTGACCTACTTATGGTCTCGCTTTGGAGCTCTAGTTGGCTTATCGAAATTTCTCCATCCAAGTTTATTTTCATGCGTTTTGGTCCCACCAAGCTTCCTGGACCCTTAGTATTTCAAAAAATACCATTTTAGAATGATCAATCCTTAGAGTTTTGCATGAATAAGCTAGCATTATCACCTCATGCAGATCGAATTTCTGCAAAGGCTGCACAGATATGTGCTTTTATATCACATAATTTCTTCCTTCTGGAAATAAAGTTAAGACTGTACCGCATGTTTGCTCTTCCCATCCTAGAATACTGCTGTCCCCTCCTTGGTTTGATGAACACTTTTGACTACCGTAAGATTAAAAATGTTCAAAGACCTTTTACTCGCAGAATAATTTATATTTCTGGATCCACTATCTCTTATAAGGATAGATGTCAGTTAGCTAAAAGTTAATTTTTGTTGGTCAGAAGACGAAGCTGGTGTCCGCTTCCTGTTTCCCGTTATTTCTAGCCAAAATCTCCCACGATGTAAGGCTCTCACTCCGGTAGATTGACCTTATGCCATTCGTAATTGCTCCATGATCATTTCACTAAAACTTAGATCCACAACTTAACGTTCTCGCTTTTTTACCTCCAAATACACTTTCATATAGAATAACCTTGCACTTGTAATTAGTTTACCTTCTAAATTAGCAGTTTTTAAAACCAAATAAAGCAAACCTCTAATTTCAGAAGATATAAAGTAAGTATTGACCGTTTCCTTCCCAAACTTGCACATTTTGGACTTTGAAAAGGTTCCTCTTGGTATTTGAGATGGTTACCCTGATATTACACTGTTTCAAAGTGTGTTTACATTATTCTCTGAAGAGTCAATTTTAGCAGTCTTTTATCGTCTTTTCGACCATCAGTCCCAACTGTTGACAACCTTGATTCAGTTCTCCGTTTTTGCAACTTTGAGGATGGTCTCCTTGGTCTCTGTTAAATAAATAGGTTTATGGATAGCACACATTTTTGGTGCCGTAAAATAGTGAGAACACTGGAAAAACATAAAACAAACTCTTTTTTACAGTTACCATTTAGCTATGTTTTAGTTTTATGCTTAAATAGCAGTGCTCGAAATAAGAAGCTTGTTTAAAATAAAAAACCTGTCCCCACATTTAAGAAATAGCAAAATTTGAAAATAAAACAGCTAAGTAAAATTGGAATGAAAGTTTGGATCTAATCATTAGAAGGGACGTCAATTGCATTCTTGAATTAAGTTCTTACGGACCCCTTGGATGAAGTGTTCATTGCGTTCTTGCTTGGGAGTACAGTCATTTTTCTGTACCCGAACTTCAAACAGTTAGGGAGAGAGATGTATGGAAAGGGGATTTTACCAAGATGAAAGAAAAACTGAATGAGATAGACTAGATTTCTGTACATGTACCTGACCCAAACACTGCCTTGATTCAGCAGTTGGTAGAGAACTGCTGTCCACTAAAAGGCGATCGTGCTTCTCCAGACCTGAATGGGTGATATCGGAAATAAAAAGGAAGCTCAAGGTGAAACTTAGACTATGGAGAACATACGCTAGATATCAACAACCCGAAAATTTTTCAGGTTTTAAGAAACACTGAAATCAGTGTCAGAATCTTCTGAGAAAAGCAAGATCAGTCTTTTAGACACAACTATTCAAAACCATACCAAGCAAGCCTCTCCGATCTATAAGATATTTGAAAGTTCGGTGGATGTGGAATCTCTGCCAACTGAGTGGAAGATAGCCAACATAACCCACATATACAAAGGAGGAGAGAGGATATCACCAAATAGCTTCAGACCAGTTAGTCTCACAAGTATCTGTTGCAAAATAATAGCGAAAATAATCAAAATGGAACTGATGAGGCATTTTGAAGATAAAAGCTTGATAAGTTCATATCAAAATGGATTAAGAAGTGGTCGATCCTGCCTAAAAACCTGCTCACATCCATTGAAATCCGGAAGAAATCATTAGAAAAGGGTTGGTCAGTTGACGCGGTCTACACTGACTTTAGCAAAGACGTTGATATGGTTCTACACAGACGTTTGATATTGAAGCTGCGTCAAAAGTGTGTGCCTGACAACCTATGCAAATGCTTGACTGACTTTCTCATAGGCAAGCGCCAACGTGTTTGTATTGGAGACGCCAAGTCGCACTGGGAAACCATTAACAGTGGAGTTCCATAAAGGAGCGTTCTGGGTCCCATTTTGTTTCTCATTAACATGAACGACTGACTTTATTGGCTGACATGCGATAAAGTAATGTTCGTTGACGATCTGAAGTCATGGAATTCGATTGAAGTACGGATGATGTGCGGAGCTTGCAAAATAACTTGGATCGCTTGCAAACTTGGTGTGATGAATGGCTGCTGAACCTTTATTTCAGTATGCATAGAACGATTGAAAAGGATCTTTAAAAGCTAAGCGAATGGAGTACTCTATGGCAAATGCCATTCTCTCCAAGTAAATGTCATCTCCTGATTTGTGGTCCACAAAAACTTCCACCCATAATTTTCAATAATTAAGAAATAACCGAGACAACATCAATAAAAGACTTAGGTCTTAGCTATACAAATGCTCTTGATTTATCTCCCCACGTTAAACAAATATCACCAAAAGCCACTAGACTATGCGAATTCCTTTGTAAAAATTTCTCCTCACCTGCCCTAAAGACACGACTTTATAAAATGTACGTTTTACCTCTCCTGGATTACTGCTCAATTTCTTTGGCATAATGCCATCATATGGCCGAAAGAAACTAGAAGCCATTCAAAGATGCTTTACGAGATCCCTATCCAAATGTAATGGAATTCAAGGCTCATACATGGAACTTTACAATAGATATGGTCTTCAACCCGTCTGGATCAGAAAACTCAAAAATGGTCTCACTTTTCTATTCAAAATCACACACGACCAAGATATTCTCAGAATGAATATACTAACAAATCAAAACGGCCGCCGAGAAACTAGAAATTATGAAAATATTAAAAAAATTCCTAAATTCAAAAAGGCCTGTAAGTATTTGCACAATTTACATCTTTGTATCTTTCTTGTTCACCTGAATCTTTATGATCCCTTATTTTAATGTGCTAAATAAAACACAACAGCCGGCTTCAACCGGCATGTTGGAGGTCTTCTGTTTTCGCTGCTGCGTGTCACCGCTGCAATCTTGATTGTACTGATCTCTCTCAATTACTTGCAGTCAATCGCAACGATTGATCTTCATTTCTCGATTGCATTCTACTGATTGCGGTCTCAATTGAACTCCTGACTCTGCTCTTCATTCTTGATGCATAGCTTTCTGGATCTAGCTCAGAGTTCATTACAATCCTCAACAACACTCGCTATCTAGAAGCTGCGTTTTTCGTGAGTCTGCATTATAACAATCCTCTGACATTTTTGCCGTCCTTTTGTCGTTTGTAGTTTAGACACAATTCTCCACTTAGCGTTAATTTATTTTGTACACCTCGGTTCTTAGCAATTTCGACCCTCGTCTACACTACAGGCCCAACGATCCAACTTCTATTCCATAAGATACGCGACAATATGGAATGCCCTACCAAGTTCTGTCAGAAATAGTTGAACCCTACTAGAATTTAAAATAAAAATCAAACATCTATTAAATAATACCAACATCTATTTTTGAATCAGATAGGACATTTTTCAACTCAGTTCTTTAACATAGAATTCGGGCCGAAAGGGCTCTGATAACGCCAACTTCGGGAATCACGCGTTTTACAACGTGGCGGTAACTATCGGTAAAAGCTACTTCAATTCTGAGTCCTCCCGATGAGCTGTCGTATGTGCATCTAGAAGTCAAGCAAATCCAAACGTACTTTGCGTGCATTTCCGATGACGGAGATATCCATTTCAGGCCAGAAGCTCCCACGAGTAGCTATTTGAGTCCTTTTATGAACATCTTACGACGACCTGCAATGCACATAGAGATGGATAATTTACTCATCTGGTTATACGGTACACCATCTGGTTATGGGCAAGCTATAGCTGGTGGTTGGTGACCTACAAGACTCATAAATACCTATCCCCTGGCTATGCGCAAGGGCTCTCAATTTACTGATTTATATACAAAATATCTAAAAAGCAGCTTTTTTCAATTTTAAAAACTTATTTAAAAAATTATGATAATTTTACATTTTTTAATGTTGTTGGATAGCGTCTTAATTTTTATATACAATTTTATGATTGTTAAACAATTTGCTTAAAAACTAACCTGCAAAACGTATTATATTTTTATCTCAGTCTGTTAGTAGTAAATTTATTCCGGTTTTGACATCATTTATGCTCTACGTTATTCGAATGCGCAACGAGCCGCACGCCTAGGTTTTAGTATAGCTTTATGAAACGAATGGTACTAGCTGTTTCATACAGCTAGATCAAACATAATTCAACACTATGTTATATAATACTAATATGTAGACTGTAGGACTGCATTGAAGGTTTCTTACCGTTGAACACTTCCTGCTCCTAATCTTTGTTCACCTTTTTTAGCAATCTGTCAACTAAGTCTAATCAGTAAGCAGACCCCATGTAAAGATGGAATCAAAGTTTCTCAATTTTCTCTAGTAGCTCAGATTACTAGCGCCAGAAACCGACACCGTCGTAACTAGCAATCAAGCCCGGAAGTCCATAAAATCTTAACTCTTTACCCTATTGGTTCTTTTCGATCTATAATGTATGATTTACGCATACCCATTGGTCTAATCTATGTAAACCTATCAAATCGTCTGGAGAACACGACATAAATACCGAGGAGAATTGAGGCTCATCACTTTGGACCGGAGACCGCTCTCTGACGCTTCTCCAGTCATCGCCATTCCTTCTCCTACGGACCTCCCAAAGATCTCCCCAGGACAGCCAATCCCCACCAAAGGATCCTAGCAGGACCAAGCTCCCAATAGAATACCAACTCCTAGTTTCAAATAATCCCTAAACTCTTCACCTTGTCAACTGTCTTGTTCTTACTTGGGTGCATCTACTACGGGCCCATTACATTTTTGTGGCAGCGGTGGGATCATAAATGTCCGACGATTTGATAAATAGGCTCGTTCAGACGATGGAGCGAATTTCAAGCTCTAGAAGCCGTCCACCTAAGCCGGATAAGCTTACGGTGTATGACGACTATAACTTGTGGGAGGACCGCATGAAAGTTTACCTGGAGGCCGTAGACGAAGGTGCCCGCCCAGCCGCCATCCTGGGACGGCTAGACAATGAAGTGTACACGGTGGACAGGGCTGCCAACCTTACAGCGTCGTTCACCCCCGAGACCATCTTCGAGCCTCTGCGGCGTGAATTCGGACGCTCGTGGATGCCTTGGGTTGCCCGTGCCACCCTCAAAAGTCGCCAACAACACGTCGGCGAGTCTGTCGTAGACTTCCAGCGACATCTTCGAGTCCTGGCCCGTCAAGCCTACCCCAAACGAGTCCTTCACCGAGCTCGAGGCCAGGATTTTGGCGAAATTCGTCGAAGGGATCTCTCTCCCTGAGATCAGGTGCCAATTCCTCCGCGACCCTCCCCCCCCCAGCAGCATCAGGGTTGCCCTCGATATTGCTCGGCGAGATGAGGCCATTTATACGGCCTGTCCCTTGGTCCAAGTCTCTTCCCCATCAGCCTTTGGGTGTCATCAAACTCCTGCCGCCATACAGGACTCTGCAGTCGATGTCTTCGCCATGGGACAGCGACAGAGCCGCGATATCGGCACACAAACGGCTCAATGGCAGTGGGACCCTCCTCAGCCCACTCCTCCTTGGCGTAGCTCTCCACAACCCCAAACTCCTTGACATGGCCCTCCACAGCCGACCTCTCATTGGCAAGGCTCTCCACAGTCTCCTCGACGCGGGAACTGGAGGAAACAACATGGTCGTCAGACCTGCCCTCCACCTGCCCCAGGTGTTCATGTGATCACTTCAGGTGAGGAAGAAGCGCTTGGTAAGTGCATATTTATATCTGATATGCTTATTGAAAACGTAGGTTACATGCCACACTACCCTGCTATAGATGCAACCATAGGAAATACTAAGTTGCCATGCTTAGTTGATTCAGGAGCCGTCTGCTCCATCATTAGGCAGAACATTTTCCTTCAACTTCAGGCTAGAGTGAAGTATTGCACAAAACCTAAGGTCAGTCTGAAGACGGCAAACGGAGCCACTTTGATAGAGCTTAATTTGGAAATAGGTCACGTTATTTTTAGTCATAAGTTTGTTGTCTGTCCTGACATTGCCTGGGTCTGTATATTAGGTGCTGACTTTCTTAATGCATTTAAATGCTCCTTAGATTTAAACGCTAACACTCTCCATGTAGGTAATACTGAGGTGCCCTTCAGGACCGAGGTACCGGATAGTCAACATGTAGTTAATGCATTTAAGTTAGAGGAGGTTAATAATTTAGTGCCCCCTACTCTTGACAAGGATATCTCGTCTAAGTTATGTAGTTTGATAGAGGAGTTTAAAGATATCTTCGATTGGGACGGCCGTTCACTCGGACGTACTAATGTTGCTCAGCATGAGATCAATACAGGTGTGACTCGGCCCACGAAGCTTCCTCCTAGGCGATTACCCATGTTCTACCAGACACAGTTAAAGGCAATGATCGATGACATGTTAGACCGGAAAATTATCAGGCCGTCAAATTCCCCTTGGTCGTCTCCGATCGTGTTAGTTATGAAGAAGGATGGCACTATGTGGTTATGCGTTGACTATCGCAAATTAAATGCAGTGACAACTAAGAATTCTTTCCCTCTGCCCAGGATTGATGCAACCTTAGATGCCCTTTCGGGTAATCAGGTATTCTCTACTCTAGATCTAGCAGCCGGTTACTGAAAAGCAGAAGTGTGACCCGTTGACCTTAGAGAAGACTGCTTTCGCACTCCCCTCGGGTCTTTACGAGTTTGAGACAATGACTTTTGGCGTAGCTAATGCTCCAAGTACTTTCAACGGCTAATGAGTCAAGTCCTGGCTCAACTCCTTCCCAAGTCATGCTTAGTTTATATGGATGACATAAGTGTTCTTGGTAAGGATTTTGACAGTCATATTAGCAATGTCCGAGCCGTGTTTACCAGTCTTCGACAGACTGGTCTCACCCTTAAGCCCTGTAAATGTACCCCGCGTCAAGTTTTTAGGGCATGTAGTCTCGGCCTCTGGCATAGAAACGGACGAGGATAAAGTTCGGCAAATCTGTGAGTGGCCCACCCCTATGGACGTAACTGACGTCCGCAGTTTTCTAGGACTGGCTTCTTACTATAGAATATTTATCAAAGACTATGCTCACATAGCTGGTCCGCTTCACAAGCTGACCCAGAAAGAAGTAAAATTTAAGTGGACTGCTGGTTGTAATAGTAGCTTCCAGACGTTGAAGGATAAGTTGTGCACCACTTCTATTTTAGTTTTTCCTGACATAAGCAATGACGCCAGGAAATTTATTATAGATACCGATGCTAGTGACACTGCCATAGGTGCCGTCCTCTCCCAGCAACAACCAGATGGTACAGAAGGCGTCATTCAGTATCTAAGCCGATCCCTGGCAAAGGCAGAACGCCGTTACTGTGTGACCAGAAGGGAAATGCTCGCACTCACCCACTTCGTGGAGGAATGCTGGCCATACCTCCAATACCGGCCTTTCATCGTGCGCACGGATCATAGCTCTCTGACCTGGTTGCAGAACTTTAAGAAAGCTGAAGGACAGGTCGCTAGGTGGCAAGAGAGACTAGCCGGGTATGAGTTCGAGTGCATATACCGTCCAGGACGTCAGCACAATAATGCTGATGCTCTATCTCGGAAGCCCTACCGTCCCCACGGCGAATTTGCATAATGTACAGACATAAACATTAGTACCGTGTCACTACAGGACGACCAAAGCCGTCTTTTGGTGCAAGCTCAGCAAGGGGATCGTCATATTGGCCCGATATACCATAGAAAATTAAGTGGTTCTCGACCACTTAGTGCAGTTGAACTGAGAGGCCCTAGCTATGAGACGCATTGCTTGCACACGCTGTGAGACAAACTCTTTATGGATAATGACGTTTTGTTCTATCGGGATGGCGAACAATACCAGTGACGTATTTTTCTACCATTATCCATGGTAGATGAGGTTCTTAATAGAATCCACACACAGTTGGGGCACGTGAGCATCCATAAGACCGAGTGGGCCCTTAGGCGCCGATACTACTGGCCTAACTTGAAGCGGTCAGTGTGGAACTTTATTCGGTATTGCACCCTGTGCAATCAGATCGAACCGCAACGACAGCTGAATAGGGCTTCTCTTCAGCCTATTCTGACGGGATACCCCAACGAACGTGTGGGCGTTGACTTAGTTGGACCACTACCGCCATCAGTTCGGGGCAACCGATATACTCTAGTGATTATTGATTTCTTTACCAAAATGGCTGAAGCGAAATTCCTTCCCAACATGTCGGCTGAAACTGTTGCCCAGGCCATCTTTAACAATTGGGTACGTAGGTGGGGCGCACCAGAACAGATCCATTCGGATCGAGGGTCCTTGTTTGAAAAAGCGGTTCTTCACAGTCTGTGTAAATACTTAAAGGTCAATAAGACGCGCACCACGGCTTACCATCCGCAAGGTAACGGTCAAGTGGAGCGGACGAATAGGACGCTAGTTGGTTTGCTAAAAGCTTTTGTAGATCGTCAGGTTCCCTTCATGTGGGATGATGCGTTGCCAGCATGCATGCTCGCATACCGCTCCACGATTCACTCGTCGACACAGCAGGTGCCTTTCGCACTCACCTGTGGTCGTGAAATGCGAATACCAGAGGATCTACAGGTACCTCCTGAGAATAATCAAATACCGGTTGGTTCTTACGTCGCTGCACTCCACAAGAAAATTCGTAAAGCCACTGAGGAAGCACGGATTCACTAACAAGGAGCCCAGAGGCACCAAAAGGAACACTATGACATGCTGGCACATGGGTGTCCATATGATGTCGGTGATGTTGTGCGGCTCAGGGAACATGCGACTCCCCTGGGATTACCGAGTAAGTTAGTAATGGACTGGTCAGGGCCATATACCGTCACCAGAATGCTCTCTCATACGACCTGCGTCATTTAAGATCGAAATCGACCTTTCACCTCTGAATTCACGGTTCACTTTAATCGACTTAAACTGGGGGGAAGGCCAATGGAAGAAAACCACAGAGCAGAACACCCAGGCAATGCAGTGCGTTACGTAGATCACGAGGGGGTCGAGAGGTGGGTTGAAATCCCACCCAAAGGTGGAGAAGAAACCACAATGCCTTATCACCTTCAAAATTCAAGGGACACCGTTCGTTTGCTAGATGACATTGAGCTCGCTGAGGACAGCGACAACTTTACGCAGGAGGGGCGATGTAAAGATGGAATCAAAGTTTCTCAATTTTCTCTAGTAGCTCAGATTACTAGCAGATTACTAGCGCCAGAAACCGACACCGTCGTAACTACCAATCAAGCCCGGAAGTCCATAAAATCTTAACTCTTTACCCTTTTGGTTCTTTTCGATCTATAATGTATGATTTACGCATACCCATTGGTCTACTCTATGTAAACCTATCAAATCGTCTGGAGAACACGACATAAATACCGAGGAGAATTGAGGCTCATCACTTTGGACCGGAGACCGCTCTCTGACGCTTCTCCAGTCATCGCCATTCCTTCTCCTACGGACCTCCCAAAGATCTCCCCAGGACAGCCAATCCCCACCAAAGGATCCTCGCAGGACCAAGCCCCCAATAGAATACCAACTCCTAGTTTCAAATAATCCCTTAACTCTTCACTTTGTCAACTGTCTTGTTCTTACTTGGGCGTCCTTAATTTGGATTCGTTGCGTATCTTATACGGGCCCATTACACCCACACCGGAATCGACTGCACTCGCATCTGATTGGAAGTACTTATCCCTTCGAATCAACCGCAAACGTTTCTACCTCTGTCAAATGAATACTCTCGAACGTCAATAGCGGACTAGTCTTGACTCTAACCATTCTTACCTGATACATTCATCCCGCATTCTGTAAAGCTATTTTAACTTCAAATTTTGCTATTTCTGAACTTCGGAAAACAGGTTTATTTTACTAAAAACAAACTCTTCATTTCGAACACTACTTTTTAAGCAATCAAACCAACCAAATCACAAGTGGCTAATGAAAAGAGGAGTTTGTTTTAGGTTTTTTCCTGTGTTCTAAGGATGTGTCGGTGCCCAAGCAGTGCCAAATCAATAAAACTCTTTATTTATTTATTTATAAATGTTCTCGCAGATCTTCAGTACTTTCGTTAGACTGGAATACGAAATACCAGCATGAATTTCCTGAATAAAGAAAAACAATCATCCCATCGAGTAGGTGCAAATTTGGGCAACAAAATTGGTGGCGGTCTTTGGACCCTGTCATATCCAGAAAGACTTGTCAAGCTTAACATGCTTCCTTTATCCTATAGACAAATGAGATGAGACCTGCTATAGACATTCCGAATTATCCACGGATATGCCTGTGTACTTGAATCTGAAGATTTCTTTGAATTTAAACATATGACTTACCTGTGTGGTCATCCATATTAGATCAAACGTGAATGTATAGGTCTAGCTCAATCAAAGTTTTCTTTCAGTCAGCGAGTGGCTCGACCACGGAACCCACTTTCATGCTAAATAATGACGTCGAAGACCGTGGATATTTTCAAAGGGCAGTTAGACTGCTTAATTTTTGATAACCGATGACTCACCTCAGGAATATCTTCTGAAAACCATTAACTTTACTTCATGATTTCAATTAATGTGTATCGTACCACTACACTTTTGATGTAAAATGTTTAACTTTATTTGTCTGTTGTCTGTATATACTTGCATTTATAATTTGATTGTACACAAAAAGGGTCCACAAGGGCTACGCACGTAACCCTTAACATATAAACATACAATAGAAAATCCAGGCATTCATATCGTAGGCAAAACGCTTTAAGGAAGATCTAAATTAAAGAAAGAAACTGTCCCACGCATATCTATGCAGTCTTGGCGGCAGAAGTCAAAGTCATCTATGAAAAGGGAAGATTTGGGAATTAGGGGATGTGTCCAGGATTTGGTTATGCATATAATATCGGGTGTAATTTTGAGAGCAATGGCTCTGATTTGGGTTAATTTTTATAGCGAACCTGGCATTCAATAAAATAGTATTTAATGTGCTATTTGCCGCATGCCTACTGTCAATATAATTTAGAAAAAGTTAAAGGTAGACAAGTAGTTTGGAATTTGTTTTTATTTGATGAAACGTAACTGTCAGCAGATCTAGAACTATTGGTTCATGGAGAATCAGCAACAGAAGGCTTAGAGGCAGATCCAAAACACGAAGGGTATCAATTTTCAGATGTTGGAATACTAGGAAAGTTAAAAGTTTGGTAAACTGATTTTTAATTAACTTGGAAGGGCGAGGAGGGTAAAAGGAAGATAGAGACTAGTGAGGAGTGCTAGCAGCTATAAAGAAAAGGTGGTAGGAACCAGGTTCTGCTATGGAGTTTAAAGGAGTTAGGGTGACTCACGTGAGAAGTTCTGGCCTTAGAATTTGGGATGCCTGGACTTGGTGGGAGTGTAAATGCCCATGGACAATTAACGTCGGCACCATTGGCAGGGAAAAAACTAGGGAGTCCGTCGGTACCCGGTTTGCGGAACAAGCAATTATTCGGGGAATAATTTAACCTACGGGGTTTATAGAGGACTCTAGTTGTAGAGACTAAGTGTATTTTAAAGAAAGCAGCACGTCATTAAATGGAACTATATTACCTACATTTTGGGTCATATTCAGATTCAACTTTTTAATGACTTCTTTCTGGTGGCACCCCTGGGGTGATTTGAATGGAAAACTTTGAGGACTTCGGTGGTATGGCGAAGCTGTCTGTCTTGATGAGGTAGCCCGATTCACGGATGTTCTAGGGGGCTACCAGTAGAATAAGAAACGACAGATGAGGATGCTAATAAGGAAGAGATTGGCGAAGGCGGTAGTTGGCTTTATTGATTGGTACATGGGGAAAAACGGTACAGTTGTGCGTCCAATTTCAAACGAGTAGCATTATCTGACCCCTTATCGTTAAGTGTCTAGCGAGCAGAATGACAACCTCTTGGCTGAGAAGTCAAAGGTTTATTTGAGAAAAGGTACCCAATTCTTCACTCCATGGTGGTAAGATCATGAAAAGGAAAATTTTCGCATTTTCCAGATACCTTGAATCTCGGTCTTTGTGGGCAAACGCGGAATCAACCTTGATGACGGAAAACGTTTTAACAAAACTCGGTGGATTTTTTCTACGGGACGATAGGTTTTTGGCGTCCGCTTTCTCAGAGTTGAATCCACAGAAGGAGAGGAAGTCTACCACAAAATCAATAAGCTGTACGGATCTAGGAAAATTTTGAATAGGAAATTAAATGTTCTCTTTGCGTATTGCAAATTCATTGACAACCAGGTAAACAAGTTAGTTTAGACATTAACATTCGTCGGAGGATTGAGAGTAGGGTGCAAAATTTCAGCGTAAAGTTGTCACAATTGTATAACAAAAGCATGTCAAGCTACCTAGCCTTAACAACGAGTTACGAAAGAATAAATAATAATATAAATAAATTGCATATTTAAGGCCCAGAGAACCCCGTAATGTCAAACTTAGTATCGCGGTATAAATAAATACAACGTGGATAATTGCTGCACTATGTGAGCAGCCATATTAACAGCAGAAATAAACAATATGGTAGGCATGTCCGATTCAGAAAGATTGGCCATTTTTAAAACAATAGTCCACAATCTTTGACGTATACGGTGAACCAGAAAAGAAGCAGTAAAAAAACTCCTATGGTTAAATTGGAGGCGGAGGTCAACGAGCCGCCAATTCAAAAAAATTAGGAGAAAAAAACAATTTCACTCAAAAATGCATAGCTAGATGCAATGGGATAGTACTGTGATGTTGCTGAAAACGTATGAGGTTTTGGAACGCTATTTGTCGTGTGAGAGATAATATAGCAGTCAGAGCTTCTGTTTGTAACCACCAGTGGAGGTGAGAGAGGACGAACTCATCGTAAACACCAGGGTCAAAACGAAGAGGGGACAGTAGAGGTCATATGATCATCATCGAGATGCGACATTCCCGACTGCATAGTCCACCAATAAAGAGGCAAAACCATCAGAACCCGCCTTGCTCATCAACTGAACCTGGAGACCATCGTCCGGGTTACGAAATCCGAGGAAAGTATCAAGGTTGTCAAGAGTTGGCGATGCTAGTTTAAAAGGGGGACGAAAAAGTGAATGCAAAGATTGACTCTGCAGATAAAGTGATGAAAATATAATTAGAGACCAATATAATATCAAGGGAGCTGCCTTAAATACCAGGAGGACCCTTTTAAAAGTCCAGAAGTTGTGCGTTTTGGAAGGAAACAGACAATAAGGACGTTATATCTTTCGAAGTTAAATGTTTGCGTAATTTTTTTTGAAAATAGCTTATGTGGACAACGACCTAATTTGCGGTGGAAGATTATTCCACATGAAAGCATATTTGGAGGCAAAAAACTTATAACGATTATTTTTGGAGCTAAGGGGTGGTGAAATGATCATGGAGGAATAACGAGTGGCATAGGGTTGATCGATCGGAGCGAGAGCGTTAATTGGTGGCAGATTTGGGCAGCCCGATTTCCTTGTTTTCGCGTGGTTCGAATTTAATTGCATTCAAGTGAGGCCAGATCGAGGCTAGCTTTTAACTTCGCATGCTTCGACTTGCTCGTGGTGGATATTGGCCAGCGTTACCCCGTTTGATGTTAATGGGGGTTGTTGTGCCTTTAGGTTTAAGGTCAAACTTTACTTCCATTGCCTTCAATACAGTTTCGTTATTCAGCATTTCTATGACAATATCCTTACTTTGCCCTACATTCCAAGAGCAGAAACGTGACTGTTATGTATGAGCGTTGAGTCCGATCCATTGTTTAAATGGTCAGTGCTTTTTATTATAATAATAATAATAATAATAATAATAATAGTTGTATTTAATGCCGGTTTACAGGCATTGTCAGATGAAATATTCAGTGGGTAGAGGCTGGCAGTGAAAAAAAACTCCTGAATATATACCATTATAAATGTTTTTCCTTTCTTTATGTTATTCAGGAGAAAAAACTACCGCCTGTAAGGATGATAGCAATGCAGATCAGGGAAGGGCTAACACAATTGCAGTCTGTATGCAGTCTCTCTGTCTTTGCTAGGAACCGGGATTCTGCCCCAGGCAAGAAAGCATCCGTGTACGGTTTTCTCACTGTCTTCCGAAGAAGTCAACGGGTGCAGGCTGCAGAGACGGTGCCGTATCCCTCAAGGTAACACCTGTGATCGGGTTAAGATGCCGCGCACTCCGTCGAACAGGAAAACAGATTCTACCGTGTCGGTGCCCAGAATTCTTGGAAACTGTTCTGAATGCAAAAACTAGTAATATTTATCTTAAACAAAGAATAACTCATGTGTTACTCGAAGCGAATGGTCACAGGAAGAACTGTGAGCCCAAATTCTGGAACCTCTTCGTCAGTTCCGACTAAATGGTGACGTAAGACTTCAAACGGACCATGCGGTTCTTCATCGTCTTGAGGTAGCAGAATGTGCTGTACACTGCCTTAGCTTTCGACTGTACAGCCGCGAGGTGAACTAAAGTTCATGGCGATATAATTTGCTTTCAAGTAACGACGGCACAGTTAACGTTCTTGTACGATCGATTGCCTTTTCTTCTTCCCCTAAGCAATGAACGCTGAAAATTTGTCCAGATAGTGATCTTCTCCACAGATTGAAAATAGGCGTGTGGTATAAGTATGATTTATTTTCAGGCTATATAAGCACGCACGTTCTTTTGGAGACTGTTAGAAAATCTTTGTGCTGAACCACAGTCGATTTTCTTGATCTTCTCTTAAACTGGCCACTTATTCAATGAAAAAATTGCAGTCAATATCAACAGGTTCTTCTATGAAGTTCGTGCGATCCTTGAATTGTTGTTTTTTTGCCGTGGTGTATTACATTTGCAGTGGTTTTGGCCTTCTTTAATCTTTTTTTGAGGGTATTTTTCTCACAATCGACTCAAGAGTCCTATTGGAATTGAGGTTGAATGCATATTTTAATTGGTTCAAGGTTGCTAAACAAGTTTGCATTTGCTGGCTGAGGTGAATCAACGCTGCAGTTTCGTCAACCTTTCTTTGAGATCCATCGATAAATGCATTATGAAGGCTCGGGCCACCATATATTTCTGGTCGAATCTTTCGCCCAAATGTCCTTAGCTCTTCTAAGACCTTTATCCGCGTCTAATATCGCACAATGTCGTATGACCTCTTTCAGTTTCCATTCACAGTACTGAATCAAGTACTCTCTCTCTGAAATACAGACAGGAATTCTTTCAAGAAAGCGCCATAAAATTTCGGGTTCCTGTTGAATTTCTGATTTTCTCGTTTCAGTAGCTCCAATTGATACTCTGTGGTGCTTACTGCAGATTCAGCGTTATCATCACAACTGTCAAGTTGCCATCGAACTATCTCATAAAGATTGCTATCTAATCAATTCCTTGTCTTACTTTCTCGTAAGCCACAATTTTTACAGCTCCATACCTCATGCAACTTCTAGAAGCGTTTTTGGAAAGCTCTATTTCAAGACTGTATCGCTCTCAGTCACTTAGTTCAATCGCGATTGATGAGGCAGATCATGACCACTCCGATAATCCTGAAGGACTGTCTCGACCAGTTTGCTCGGTCACAACTCAAATAACTTTGGTAATATTGCATTGCCTTCCTTTATTCAGTGCTAGTTTAAACACCAGAATAGACGCACATGAGGTCAAGGTTATGTCAGAAGACAGTTTGAATATCTCGGATATTCTTTGTGGTTGTATAGTAATAAAAAGTAATATAAACAGAGCTAGATATTTTAAAAGGCGGATAGAAATCAAAAAAGGTGGACGCACATTCCAGGCGATGAGACAAGCAGTCTGGCGAATGACACCGACGAGCGGCTGTCGGTTTACAAGTGAACGAGGACAAGGGGCAATTAACAACGAATGGGAACGCGGTGAGGAAGGACAAGGGGCACAGTACAAAGGACATGGATGACTTAGCGGAAAAAATGGGCACGTGCTTCCGATAAATCAACAACAAGTATGTAGCAGCAAATAAACAAGAATACAAAATTTACGCACAAAATTTCACAACAGGGGCATTACGCTTTTTCTCAATCTCGAAAATTAGTGAACCATTAAAAGAATTTCGTCATCAGCACATATAGGTCTTGTTAAGTCTCCAAAACCCGTGGAGCTGTACCATTGACCGTGATGGTGGATCTGTCCAGCTCGCCTTCACGCAGTATTTTGTATCTCTCAAAGTTGAACCGCAGAGGCCAACTAGTTGAACAATGCTCCAACTATTAAGGTTGATCTGAAGTCTGTCTTCACCAAAGGGACTCTAACTTATGAACCAAACTTTCATGTTATCAGGAGATATTACAGCTTTATAGTTGCAATTTCGCATGCAAACATCCACCTATATTAGGAGGCAAATGTGACCAAGCACTGAAACCTGAGGAACCCCACTTTCAAACGAAGATGACAGATGAAAAACGTTTGAAGATGTTACCATGTAAAATTTGAAGACTGAAACATAATATCGATAAGTGAAGTTGAGACAGTATCATAGTCCATGTAAGTCACAATCATATTGGTGATTATAATGGAAGATGAATATATTCATAAAGCGGTCACTTTCAAATCACAAAAAATACGAAGACGGAATGGGTCTATATTAACAACTTTTGAATGTTATTAAATACTTTCAAATCCACTAAATATAATTGTCTAATTATCTAGACATCCCTTGATCTTAATTAAATGCGTCGGAGAGTTGACACGAAGAGGTGAGGAACAGCCAACTAATAATATTACTCGAAGTACAGAAGAGGCAAAATATTAAAAGGATCACTATTTTTTTCAAAAAATGCCGGCCAGTTCTTCTAAATATGTTATGAATGAACATTTACATTACTTTGTTTTATTTCATTGCGGAACCATATTTTCCTAGTATTTGTAGTTGTAAAGACGTGTATTTGGCGCCAGGCTGTAGTTGCGTTAGCGCGGTTATCCGGTGATCTCGTCAATAACTTGAGTTTCCTTGAAAATGCAGGCTGATTCCGAGGTGGCTGCTCCTTCTGATCCAGCACAAACCGGTCCTGACAATCTTGAGGACTTTACAAGCCTTACAGACGACCGCGGAGTGTTAAAAAAGATTATCAAAGAGGGCATTAAGGATGCGCATCCTGTCGACGGAGATACTGTCTTCGTACATTACGTTGGTACCTACCACGGCGGCGATCAGCATGGACAGAAGTTCGATTCCAGCCGTGACAGAAACGAAAGATTCAAGTTTAACGTTGGGAAATGTAGTCCTTAGATGGCTTTTCTTACACGGTTACTTTAGCTGAAGTTATAAAAGCATGGGATTTGGTAATACCAACTATGAAGCTTGGGGAGGTGTGTGAACTCGTCGCGCTTCCCGACTACGCGTACAAGGACGGTAAAAACCCTGAAGTTTGAAATTGAGTTACTGGAATTCCACGGTAATTTTTCATTCCTCTTTCACCATTGTTAGGCGAGGACGTCAGCAGGGAACAGGATGGCACATCTAGAATGTCAGTCCTATGCAAGGGCTCCCAAGTTTTTTGTCCGGAGGCCGGTGTTACAGTTGATATACACCTGAAGGGTCTTTATGAGGGAAAAGTTTTTGACGAGCGTGACGTTCAATACTGTGTTGGTGATTATTCCGAGGTCGGGGTTCCAAGGGGTGTGGATAGTGCCGTGCGAAAAATGCATGCCGAAGGCAAGTCTATCGTCCGAATCTCCAAACAGAATTCTCTTGGAGAAGAGGAGTGTGCAAAGTTCGGTATTCCTCCGGGCTCTAATCTTGACTATGAAGTTACTCTAAAATCTTTCGAAAAGGTTTGTTTTCGTGGTCCGTCATAGTTTTTAGTTAAAGAGTATCCAGAACCTGCCTTCGTTTTCCGAACAAATGGAGCATGCACGAAAAATCAAAGGCCGTGCGAATGAATACCTTAAGGTACGTTTCCTTTCATATATTTGCTGCTTCTTGGAATGATCTTCGACTTCTCCGTGCGCTCCTGACCATGTTTCTCACTTTCCCTTTACTGGCTAAGGCACTCAGCTTCCTCAAAAAAATATATGTGCACATATACGAAAATTTTCTGTCATTTCTGCCTCCATCCGCAGGTTGGAAAACACACTCTTGCACAGGACATGTACTCCAAATTGCTGAGTGAACTCCTCTACGTTATTACGGATGGTGTAAAGGAAAAACAAACCCTCGACCAAGAAATGATAGCCGTCCATCTTAATTTGGCATTATCATTTCTACGGGAAAACAATCCTACTGGCGCCATCGAAAACTGTGACAAGGTGTTGGATTTTGATGCATCCAACGAAAAGGCTCAGTTCAGAAAGGGGCAGGTAACAGTTATTCATAAAGCAGCATTATCTTAAAGGCCTTTTTGCTTCGAGGAGACGTGGAGCGGGCCCTCGTGTTGTTTAAGCGAGTTATGAAGTCACATCCGGAAAATACCGCTGCGGCCGCCCAAGTTCGAGTGTGCGAAAACACGTTGAAAAGGGTGAACGAACAGGAAAAACGGATGTTCCGGTCAGCATTTAAGCGTCTGCAGACGGTAATTTTTCCAAAAATTTTTGTGGTCCTAATTTTTAGAAAAAAAAACTGACGTCAGGTCGAGCATTTTTTGCATGTACCTGGAACCTGTATTTAGATATTATCTTTACTGTCATTTCACCCTTGCAGCCTTTACCCTTACTTATCCCGCAATTTATGTTTCAGACCGGCTTTAGTTCGTCAGAAGAAACCACTAAAAGTGAAGCGCCAGCTGCTGAGGCTCCTCCTGCGGAGGCATGATGTCATTATCGCGCCCTTGTGCGCTCCCGAGTTTTATTACAATTTACAATAAAATTATACTACCGCTTGTGTACTTTTGCAAGATCAAAGATTTCATCCTTTTTCTTTGGCGTTTCTATAGCACAAAAGTCTCCCGTCGATGGATTCCAATTGCCCACCACCATTGAGCGATGTCTGGCAGTCCCTGCGTTGCGTGTTTGTGCTATTTTGGCCAGGGTCCATTGAAAGATCACAGTGTCCGGCTATCGACGTCTCATATGCAGTGGTGGGGGAGGAAGAAAGGAGAGATTACTTTTAACTTTGAGATGTGCGGATAATTGTGTTTCTGGCTGAAAATCACGACGATTGATTCAATCGTCCACCCTCAATGATCCATGGGTGTCAAGCGCAGGCGACTGCTCAGATGCAATTTTTTATAGCTGAAACGAATCTGCCAATCGGGCGTTTCTCGGAATCAGTTTTCCGAGTTTCGACCGTAGTGTGTGACCATAAGTCATGTACATGACCTAAACTTTGAGTCCCTTTATGCCTATCTGTTCGGTCGGTTACGTGTCGGACTATGCACCAGACCTAACTGGTTTTTGAAACGTGTTTTCAATTCGAAAAAAATACTTAAGTAATAGTAATAATTGTACAGCTTATCTCAAAATAAAACAGTTACATCAGGGTGCCGGTTTTTGCACAAGCTTATTTCAGGCCATCCTCTAAAACGATGTGCTGCAAAAAAATGACTGCTTAAGAAATTGGATTTTTTCTCATTGATTTTAGAGGTCCTTATGACCTCAAACATATGTTGTTAAAAAGATGCACAAAATGATTCTTTATTGCACTTAGGTGGTAGCAAATTACGTCCTAAGATTTTATATCCGAATAAGGGGTATCCTTCGGTTTTAAAAATAGTTTCCAATTCCCAAATACTTTGGAGCCCGATCTACAGTTGCAACGGCCGAATGCTTTCCGTATAATGAATTAAGTACCTTCCTCCATGCCAGTAAGAAGATACAATGGGCTGTTCATAAAGTTTTCAACAGATTTTAACTACATGGTATACCTTACGACACGTGCTTTATAAGAAGCATTAACAGCCGTAAAGATACGATGATTTATGAATGAACATTTCACGGATTTAAAAGTTTAATAATCAGAAACGATTTTTAACAAAAAATATGCCCCATTATTAAAGTTGAACATTTAAAGAAAATGTATTTTGCCATCAAATAAGTGCAATAAATAATGTTTTTTGTATGCTTTCTATAAAATATGTTTCACGTTATTAGGGCATCGAAAATAAACCAGAAAAATCACTAGTTGAGTAGTTATTTTTACAGTGAAGTTTGCGCAGGCGATCAGTAAAAATGTCTTTGATCCGGCATACACCACGCGATTTCTTATCCTAAACACAATACAGGGGAAAAGATTGGGTTTTAAATGATTTTAGTCTAGTACTTGCACCGCGAAAATAACCACCAGGCACACGAATAAACTAGTTTACATGAGTAAAACCACTGTCCACTTCGTGGGTGGGTGAGATGCCAAGAGGCCTTGGCAAATTTTGTTATGGTGTAAAGAAGTACATCAGACAACGTCATCGAGTAATCTGACGTTGCCTTCTTAGACGGATATATTTCAAGCACCATGTGTTCGGAGTGACGTAAAAAATCATTTGAGCAAACCTAGTTCCGATCCAAACAGTTGATTACTCTGTGCCCTCAAATTGGTCCTCAGATCCGTTGTCCAGAAAAGCTCAGAGCAATTAATCATTTGCGTTGGTAAACATTCTCTTCTAAATTACCAAGAACTTTCTTGAAATACGTATCGTGTCGCACATTCCTCATTCTGAAGAATGTGCTATCTGGGAAGATTAAGTAAAAACTCGAAGATTTGAATCATGTTAGAAAATGGGAGATCGTATAGTTTAAAATGGTTGGATCCTTCCTTCCATGTCTGACTATACCTTTTTAGTTAGCCCACTGGATTTCTAAAATTTAAAATGACGCGAAGGGTATCTGGTGGTCAATATAATGTTGCACGATACTTCGTGGTCCATATAAATGCCTGATAGTTGCAGTATACAGATAAATTAAGTTTATCCACAATCCGATCTAATGTCCACTAGTGTTTCCCAGCCTTACGATTACCATGCAAGTGATAGGCATTTGGCAGACTACATGCACAAATTTCAGCTAAATTAACAACCCAACACTGCTATTTTTGTGATAAATCTTCTATCGCCTGAAGGATGTATGTATCGTTCGACAGGCGCCGTGCTTTAATCTACTTTACTCGACTGTGTTATCGTCCATTTTGATTAGGCCTGATAAAAGCCCATCAGATCCTAAAGCTCCGTTGATTCATCGAAATGACAGCCCCGTACATTCTCCGCCAGAGAGGTCTTTTCGAAATTCGCAGGTAACTCGTGAACGCTGTGCTCAACAGTTGGTACAAACCAAACTGCTGCTTAGTGTTGAGCAACTCCCTCGACAAGCTGTGCCCGGTAAGCATTTGGAATGAAGCGAGTTAATAAATCCTAATCAGCATCGAATTTTCCTGTATTGGTTTAAGAAACACCGAGCATAAGACACAGCATATTCCATCGGTGACCTTTTCAACTTCATCTGAAAATGCTCGTTAAATATTCCCACATTGAGGTGATTTCGTACAAAAAACAACAGGTTATTACTGTAAATGGGAAAGTAGATTCGGTTATTTGTTGTAACTTGCTAATTTAAAACACAGTCAACTGTCCCACCATTTCAACGTGAATTTTCAAGTCGGTAATCTGACTTTTCCCCTCTAACACCGTTCAGAGAAGAAGTGGCGACTGTGTCGGTGGTGGCATTTAGTAAACTCTCTTGTCCAGACCCAACCAAAAGCGTGGAACTGCATTGTCTGCCTAAACAATAAGCCCTGTTTGGTGAAATTAGGGGAACTCGATTGTATGAGTTCATAAAAGCTAGACATAGTTAGTTTCCCTCCGCAAGACAGGTGTCAGACCCCTGTGACCCTCCTGCTAACCACAGGATTAAGAGCACTTGGTGACACTTATGGCGAAATTAGTCTTCTTTCTGTTGGATGCATAGTCCTAGCTGGACTGCCCCGGTAATTATTTACACTCCGCGGGGTGTATGGGGTGCTAATTAGGGGGACACCACACAGGTAGCATTAGGTCACTGCATTTTTTTCTTGCGCAGCTGGTGAATGCTCCTGCGTCGGCTCTTAACTGATACCCAACTCTCACCTGTGACTCCTTGAAGCTGACCTCTGCCTGGCGACCACACATTGGTAACCGCCTTGACCAGCGAGATAAACCAGGTGAGAGTATCCCGTGTTGTTTGTCACCCGCACCTGGTTGTCTGACTTCCGAACATCCCACCTCCTCCTCATTTTAAAGTCCTACGCAGAAGGCAACATGCAATCCCGTAGACGACCGTCTGGGATTTCCAAGCAGCCATATTTAGGGTCAGCACTGCTTGCCTCTTCACGGAGGAAGAGGCTAGAAAAGTAGCCCTAAACAAATGCTGGGTCTCACGTCTTCTGCAGCCGAACACGGCTCACAGATTGCGAAACTCGCGGCCGAAAAAAAAACAAAAATAGCAACAACAACAACAACAACAGCCACCGTCCACACACCCTGTGCAGTACCCTCCGGGCTGCTCGGGTGGGTCCACTCGCTCTGGAATATTCGCTCCCTTTTAGACAATCCGAGGAGCGACCGACCGAAATGGAGAACGGCGCTATTTGATCGAGAACTGGGGCAGTACAAGGTGGACATCACTGCTCTCAGCGAAACCGAATTCTCTGAACAGGGAAGGTCTGAAGAGGTGGGTGCTGGTTACACTTTCTGAAACGGCCGCCCAAATGCAGAGGGACGCAATGGTGCAGAACGACATCATAGGACGACTGCCCTGTTTTCCGCAGGCCATCAAAAACCAACTGATGACCATAAGCCTGCCCCTCCGGGGACCTGTCTTCGATACCATCATCAATGTCTGCACCCCTCCCGCAATGAATTGGTCTGATGAGGTGAAGAACCAATTTTTACGACGACCTGCTCACCCTCATGGCTTATGTGTTGAATGCGGAAAAACTGGTCGTCCTTGTCGAAAAAGATTACACTGTCTGGCAGGGAGTTCTTAGTCCCCACGGTCTCGGAGGCTGTAAGGATGCCAACCTCCTTCTCCGAACCCGCGTGGAACACCGTAACTGCCTGAACAACACCTGCTTCCCACTTCCAATGCATTTGCAGCTACTGGCCAATGTTGTCGTCCGGAGGCGAGATTAGCCGGAGGCGATCCGCGACGGATCACCGCCTCGTCAGCTCCAAGATTGGGCGCCGAGTACAACCCTGCCGGAGGGCCGCAGTTAAGCGACAACCAGGTAGGTTAAATATTCAATTGTTAAATCTGTCTGTTCACTGTTTAAGCAACCAATTTACCCCAAACCTGGGGGATCTTCACGCTTCTGGTGATAACTCTACCGTGGAGATACGATGGTATCAACTGCGGAACATCATCCACTCCATCGCAGTCGAAGTTCTCGGATGCGCGCGTCATCAACACCAGGACTGATTTGATGACAATGACGCCAACATCAGCAACCTACTCGCGGGAAGAACCGAGTACACAAAGCCTACATGGACAGCCGAACTGATGAAAACAAAGCAGCCTTCTTCAGATGCCACCACCTTGAATCATGATGGCTGCGGGAGATACAGGATGCCTGGATGGCCCTCAAGGCAGAGGAAATCTAAGGGTATGTGGACCACAATGAAATGAAAATCTTCTTCAACTCCACCAAGGCCATCTACGGCCTCTGTGTCAACGGAACCAAGCTGCTGCTCAGCTTCGATTGCGACGACGATGACGACGATAGTTCGACCGTCGATTTCGACGAGGTCCACCGTATGCTCCACACCAAGTGGTGCAGGGACGGTGACTTGCGCGTGAATTAGTTTTAAGTGATAGTAGCCTTGCGCTGCAGCTACCGCACTCTCTCCTCCTCCCCCACCTAAGCCCGTTGTCAAGACAGAGTCAAGAAGACCGGAGATGGGAGAGGGCGCAGGTGGCTGGTGCGGCCGGAGCCGCCCCTGGGCGTGCCACCACACCTGGCTCGGATCCAATAGAGTGGGTGTGCCATAAAGACCACATTAAGAAGGAGCCATTGCAGCCTGACTCTCAGTCCGCCAGTCAGCCACTCCACACAAAACACACATTGGGCTGACCACGCGGTCCGAGTTATCCCGTCAATTGGCATCCTTCCAAGCCACGGCTTTTAGCGCACTGTGATAGTTTCAAGCGTGTCAGATTGTTTATAGTGAGGAAAATACGCTGAGCTCTCGACCTCACTCTCTTCCCCACCCCCACAATCAGACAACTGTCCGAGCCGGTCAGTTGTCTGATGCGGAAGCAGGCACACCTGCTGGTGACCTCGTCTACGTGTACTACGTACACGACCTGGCCCCCCAAACACAAGCACCAGGATTTCACACAACAGGGGGTTGAACGGCTTACATCTCACATGTGTGAGATAGCCAGAGGTCACGTTAAGAAGGAGCCATCGCAGCCTGACTCTCAGACCACCAGTCAGCCACTCCACACAACACACATTGGACTACCTGCGGGGTTTGAGTGTAATTCTCAGTTGCCAACCTTCCAACCACGGCGGTTAACGTAACCGCACACTCTTCTCCTCCCCGAACTGAGCCCGGTCTCACGACACAGACAAGAAGACCGGAGATGAGAGAGGTCGCAGGTGGCTGGCGCGGCCGGAGCCGTCCCTGGACGTACCACCACACCTGGCTCGGATCCCATAGAGTGGGTGTGCCATAAAGACCACATTAAGAAGGAGCCATTGCAGCCTGACTCTCAGTCCGCCAGTCAGCCACTCCACACAAAACACACATTGGGCTGACCACGCGGTCCGAGTTATCCCGTCAGTTGGCAACCTTCCAAGCCACGGCTTTTAGCGCACCGTGATAGTTTCAAGTGCGTCAGATTGTTTATAGTGAGGAACATGCGCTGAGCTGTCCACCTCAATCTCTTCCCAACCCCACCATCAGACACTGTCCGAGCCGGTCAGTTGCCTGATGTGGGAGTGGGCGCATTGGCTGACGGATCGGCGTACCCGTCTTCGCGCGCCACAGCACGACCTGGCCCCCATAACGCACACACCAGGATTCACAAACTCAGGGGATATGGAGCAGCCATCACCGTCTGACTCCCAGTCCACTGGTCAGCCACTCGACACACACAGCACATACACTGAGCCGATGGCGTGGTCTGGTGGAAGCGTCAGGTTGGCAGACTTCCCAGCCACGGTTTCTAGGAAACCGTGATATACTCTGGTAAATGGTGATTGTGATGGTGTTGTCGATGCATTGGTGTAGGTAGTGTGTGCTGATGTAGCTTAGCCTCCGGTGGTTTACCGGAGGTTGTCGTGGAGGCGCATGTGTCCTAATAGGCCCATGCGGTGTGTAAATGTGCGGGAGCAGTGAGGGCAGTGAAGGCGGGCGCGTCGACTGTATGTCGGAGCCCCAGGCACTGGTTCACCAGCCTCCGTGCGATGGATTCGCAGTTGACCGACCAGGCCAATGCGTGAGTTGAAGTTGCGGGCGCAGTGTGGGCAGGAGAAATCGGTAGAGACTGGGAGGATGTCATTCATGGTAGTGGGAGTGGCAGGAGCGCTAAGAATGGCAGGAGCGGAGGGTGTGCATGGTGTATCGGTGTTGTCGGCATTGTGGTGAATTCCGCTGTCATGGATGCGCATGTGACCGAATAGGCCCATGCGATGAGTGAATGCGCGAGGACGGTGAGGGTAGTGGAGGCGACGATCTCTGCTGTGTGATGGTGTTCCAGGCACTGGCTCACCGGTCTCTGTACGATGTATTCGCAAGTGACCGACCAGGCCGATGCGTGAGGTGAATGTGTGGACGAATTGAGTACAGCTTAGGAGAGATTCCCCATCGCTGATGGTGGTGGTGGTGGTGGTGGAGGTAGTGAAGGCGGTGGTGGTTGCGGTGGTGGGGTTAACAGGCGATGAGTAGATGGATGTGGTCTCTATTATGGTGGGAGTAATGGAATTGATGCCAGGAGTGAGGGTGGGGGAGTCAGAAGGAGGGTTGGCAGAATTTGACGTAGAAATTGGAATTGTCGGATTGTAGGTGCATTGCGTCCGAAGATGTCCACCCAGGCCGATTCGCGCGCGGAAGATGCGTTGACAGCGCGGGCTTGTGATTGCACATGCGGGCTTCGATTGCACAACACTTCTGACGGACATATCACGAATTCTGAAGCGTTGGGCCGAGCACTTCAGAAGTTTTTTCAAACGCTTATCAACACTCTTCAAATTTGCTATCTACCCGACTCACTCAAGTGAATGCGAACAATGACCTGGATCTCCCGCCTTCTATAGCCGAAAACATCCAGACCGTGCAAAAAAAGTTCAAGTGGGTAAGCAATGCGACCCGACTCCATGCCGGCGAAATTATATAAGCGTGGTAGCCCCCGACTGATGGCAAAACTTATAACGCTATTCCAGTAGACGTGGCGCCAAGGAGGGGTTCCTCCGGAGTTCAATGACGCGACCATTTTGTCACTCGTAAATGGAACCGGCAACTCTGTGATAACCACAGAGGCATCAGACTGCTCAACATCACCGAGAAGATCTTCGCCCGATACTTCTTAATCGTCTGAGTGGCAACCTAGACCCAGGACTGCCACAGAAAGCCGACGTGGCTTCTGATGACAGCGGGCACCCCGACATTATTTTCACGCTCGCCGGCTACAAAAGAAGTGCAAGGATATGTGAAATCAGTTCTACGCTAACTTTGTGAATCTAGCGAAAGCCTTTGACACGATGAATCGTGATGGACTGTGGAAAATCCCGCAGAAATTCAGCTGTCATGGGTGGTTCACACAAAAGGGGCGTCTGCTCCACGTCGCTGACAATGGGACGGTCTCCGAAGCGCTTGCAGTAATCGAAAAAGTAAAACGAGGCTGCGTAGTATCCCCCAGCCCCTTAAGTCTCATATTCTCTGCTATTCTGATGGACATCTATCGTGATGAGCGCCCTGGGATCCGCATCGCCACAGAACTGACGGGCACCTCCTCAATAACCGGCGTATGCAAGCTCCAAAGTGTGTGTCTTCAGCTTCAGTCCGCGACCTGTTCTTCGTGGATGACTGCACCCTCCACATCGCGACAGAAGAGGACATGCAAAGGAACATGGACCTCTTCCCCACCGGTTTCGCCAATTTCGGACCAACAATCAGTACAACCAAATCGGTGGTCATGCAGCGACCGTTGTTCAACACTGTCTAAAATGTTCTCTGCGTCAATATCAAAGGTACCCAACTGAAATCTGTGAAAAACTTTGATTATCTTGGAAGCGTACTATCACGCAACAACAGAATCGACGCCAGAGTTACGAACCGGATCTCTAAGGCCAGCCAGGCTTTCGACCGGCTGCAAGACTCCATTGGGGATCACCATGGCCTAAAACTGAATATCAAACTGAAGATGTACACGGTCGTCGACTTGACGGAACTCCTGTACCGAGCGGACGCGCGGACCATCTAATTAAAACCAGCAAGGAAACTGAATCACTTCCATCTCAACTGCCTCCACAGCATACTGAAACTGAGATGGCATGGTAGGATCCTGGGCACGGAATTCCTGGGAAAAACTGCAAATATTAGCAGCCACGCCACGCTGAGTCAAGTGCAACTGGGATGGAGCGGCCACCTGGTGAGGATGAACGATAAATGTCTACCCAAATGACTTATCTACGGAGATGTCGCTACGGGTGCTCGCCGACAAGAAGGACAAAAATGACGCTACAATGAAATCTTTAAGAACTCTCTGACACAACTGTAAATCAACCCAGCAACATGGGAGTAACGCTCCTAGGCCTGACCGGTCTGGAGAAGAGCAGTGAAGACTGCTGCAGCAATCTACGAAGCCAATCCAAACGCTACTGCCAGGTCAAAAAGGCGACTCGTAAGTCATAAGCGCCAAGGTTCCATACCGTCAATGTCCAAGCATTCCAATATGCCCACGCAGCCAGCGTAACTTCCGTGCGGGAATCAGCCCTGTCGGAAATCTTAGGACGCAGTGTAATAACATTCAAACAACATCAAATTCTACATCCACGATCGCCCCCACTGTCAACCCTGCCTCAAATCCCACCGCTTCCTTGACGACGAGCATTCCTATCACCAGTGATCAAACTTCCGATGCCCCGCCACCCTCGACCCCCAGCACCATCCTCCCTCCAGCAGCCCCCTCATCGATCACAGCAGTGACGACCACCGACTCCACTTTCGTGACATCGGACACCCGCGAACTGCTACCTACAACACCGCCGTTCATGCCACAATCAATAGGGACTCCATTGTAACCACTCATCATTGCGATTCCACATTTACTGTACATATCAGCCTGGTCGGTCACTTGCGAATCCATCGCACAGCAACTGGTGAACCATTGACTGGGGCACCAACACACGGCAGAGAACGCCGCCTCAACTGCCCACACCGTCCTAGCGCATTCACACACCACATAGGCCAAATCGACCACACGCGCATCCACGAAAGGGGAATCAAACGCAATGCCGACACCAATAAAACGTTTTTCTCCCAGCAGCACTCCGAGTACAGCCATCCCAGCAGCACAAACCCCGCGGACCATGCACCTCCTGACCTATCCTCCATTCACTGACACCGCAAATGCACACCACGCACCGTTCTAGACGAGCACTTCCGCAAGGAGACCGGTGGACCAGTGCCATGACAACCGACATAAACCTGCCCGACCTGACACAACCGTCCACACTGTCCACACATATTCACACACACAGCATGAGCCTTATAGACAACATTCGCCTCCATGAAAACCTGCAGTATAACATTGCCGGCCATACCACATTATGACATCTCTCTTCGACAGCAGCTACTTCACACATGGTCACGCCCAAAAACACACAGCACGTGTTTGCAACCAGCACTTCTTCCGTGAGAGTGAAGTTTGATCCTTGGTTCCTTCTCCATGTGGCTCCTCTGCTGCATGTTTGGTCTGGACCTGAGAATATCACGATGCGTTACGCGCCGTGACATGGAAGGTTGCTTACTGACAATTGCACTCAGACCTCACGGTCAACCCAATTTGTGTTTGTGTGAAGTGGTCGAATGGTGGTCTGAGAGTACGGTTGTACTGGCTCCTTCTTAACAGGATCTCTAACACTCAAACATATGAGATGTGAGCCACTCAATCCCCTTTGGTGCGAAAGCTTGGTGCTTGTGTTTAGGGGAGAGCAGGTCGCGTACGCGGTACGCGCAGGCGATGTAAATAGATATATCGGCAGCTACACCCATTCACCGCACCAGTCAACTGAACGGTTCGAACGAGGGCTGGTGACTGGGGATGGGGGAAAAGAAGGTGATATAAACGTCTCAGCACATTTTCCTCTCTATAAACAATCCGATGCGCTTGAAGCTATCATGCTGCACTCAAAGCCATGGCTCTAAAGGTTCCCACCAGACCGGATAACGCGGACCACGTGGTCAGCCTAGTGTGTGTTTGTGTAGAGTGGCTGACTAATAGTCGGCTGAAATGGCTCCTTTTAAGGTACCCTTTATGGCACTCCCATTCCGCGAAATACCAGCCAGGTGTGGCGGCACGCTTAGGTGCGTCACTGGCTGTGCCAGCCATTGCGTAACTATATATTTGGGCGGCCGTTTCAGAAAGTGTAACCAGCACCCACCTCTTCAGACCTTCCCTGTTCAGAGAATTCGGTTTCGCTGAGAGCAGTGATGTCCACCTTGTACTGCCCCAGTTCTCGATCGAATAGCGCCGTTCTCCATTTCGGTCGGTCGCTCCTCGGATTGTCTAAAAGGGAGCGAATATTCCAGAGCGAGTGGACCCACCCGAGCAGCCCGGAGGGTACTGCATAGGGTGTGTGGACGGTGGCTGTTGTTGTTGTTGTTGCTATTTTTTGTTTTTTTTCGGCCGCGAGTTTCGCAATCTGTGAGCCGTGTTCGGCTGCAGAAGACGTGAGACCCAGCATTTGTTTAGGGCTACTTTTCTAGCCTCTTCCTCCGTGAAGAGGCAAGCAGTGCTGACCCTAAATATGGCTGCTTGGAAATCCCAGACGGTCGTCTACGGGATTGCATGTTGCCTTCTGCGTAGGACTTTAAAATGAGGAGGAGGTGGGATGTTCGGAAGTCAGACAACCAGGTGCGGGTGACAAACAACACGGGATACTCTCACCTGGTTTATCTCGCTGGTCAAGGCGGTTACCAATGTGTGGTCGCCAGGCAGAGGTTAGCTTCAAGGAGTCACAGGTGAGAGTTGGGTATCAGTTAAGAGCCGACGCAGGAGCATTCACCAGCTGCGCAAGAAAAATGCAGTGACCTAATGCTACCTGTGTGGTGTCCCCCCTAATTAGCACCCCATACACCCCGCGGAGTGTAAATAATTACCGGGGCAGTCCAGCTAGGACTATGCATCCAACAGAAAGAAGACTAATTTCGCCATAAGTGTCACCAAGTGCTCTTAATCCTGTGGTTAGCAGGAGGGTCACAGGGGTCTGACGCCTATCTTGCGGAGGGAAACTAACTATGTCTAGCTTTTATGAACTCATACAATCGAGTTCCCCTAATTTCACCAAACAGGGCTTATTGTTTAGGCAGACAATGCAGTTCCACGCTTTTGGTTGGGTCTGGACAAGAGAGTTTACTAAATGCCACCACCGACACAGTCGCCACTTCTTCTCTGAACGGTGTTAGAGGGGAAACGTCAGATTACCGACTTGAAAATTCACGTTGAAATGGTGGGACAACTGACTATGTTTCAACTCAGCAAGTTACAACAAATAACCGAAGGCAACACCCGAGTAAAATAATAGTTTTGTTATAACTAACAACTCTAAGGAGGAAATTTCAAAAAAAGAAACGTCTGCCAGAATACCGGTGACACATACTGTTTCGTCTGTGCGTCCTGGTAGATCGAATGATGGTCGAAGAATCTTTGTGAATGCTCTCATTCGAATCTATTTTCCAATTTACAGTAATAACCTGTTGTTTTTTCGTACGAAATCACCTCAATGTGGGAATATTTAACGAGCATTTTCAGATGAAGTTGAAAAGGTCACCGATGGAATATGCTGTGTCTTATGCTCGGCGTTTCTTAACCTACTACAGGAAAATTCGATGCTGATTAGGATTTATTAACTCACTTCATTCCAAATGCTTACCGGGCACAGCTTGTCGAGGGAGTTGCTCAACACTAAGCAGCAGTTTGGTTTGTACCAACTGTTGAGCACAGCGTTCACGAGTTACCTGCGAATTTCGAAAAGACCTCTCTGGCGGAGAATGTACGGGGCTGTCATTTCGATGAATCAACGGAGCTTTAGGATCTGATGGGCTTTTATCAGGCCTAATCAAAATGGACGATAACACAGTCGAGTAGATTAAAGCACGGCACCTGTCAAACGAAACATACATCCTTCAGGCGATAGACGATTTATCACAAAACTAGCAGTGTTGGGTTGTTAATTTAGCTGAAATTTGTGCATGTAGTCTGCCAAATGCCTATCACTTGCATGGTAATCGTAAGGCTGGGAAACACTAGTGGACATTAGATCGGATTGTGGATAAACTTAATTTATCTGTATACTGCAACTATCAGGCATTTATATGGACCACGAAGTATCGTGCAACATTATATTGACCACCAGATACCCTTCGCGTCATTTTAAATTTTAGAAATCCAGTGGGCTAACTAAAAAGGTATAGTCAGACATGGAAGGAAGGATCCAACCATTTTTAAAACTATACGATCTCCCATTTTTTCTAACACGATTCAAATCTTCGAGTTTTTTTACTTAATCTTCCCAGATAGCACATTCTTCAGAATGAGGAATGTGCGACACGATACGTATTTCAAGAAAGTTCTTGGTAATTTAGAAGAGAATGTTTACCAACGCAAATGATTAATTGCTCTGAGCTTTTCTGGACAACGGATCTGAGGACCAATTTGAGGGCACAGAGTAATCAACTGTTTGGATCGGAACTAGGTTTGCTCAAATGATTTTTTACGTCACTCCGAACACATGGTGATTGAAATATGTCCCTCTTAGAAAACCAACGGCAGATGTACTTCTCAGCACCAAGCGGGCTGTAGGAAACGAATGAACATGCTCTTTACGATAAGTACTTAATTTGTTTTGAAATCTGATTCTTCGGTCACACACGCGCTAGAGACCCGAATAGTGACCTTAATGATGTTAAGTCTGTCAGTGGACTAATAACTTTAGGTGAAGCCGACTTAAGTCTCCCTCTAACAGAGAGGAAAGGTGCTCGGCTGCTCCCTTGCTTGACACAAAAACACCGCGACGCTGGGTTTACTGACATTTGACTGCACACAAATACAGTGGAAGTGCAATACAATGCACTTGACGAGAATCCTAGGACAATCTTAACCGAAATCTCAAAGATAAACATATCTCCGCTCCTCCCTCTACCGCGAATGGAACTTCGATAGCTGGAGTTCGTGAAATTTCGACGGGATGCAGCCAAAGCAGCATAAAAGCACGATGAAAAGATCGCGAATCATCGCCTAATTAGGGTGCAGAGATGAATCCATTGTCATCAGAACTTTTTATGCTACAGAAACTTTCAAGAAAAAGGATCAAATCTTTGATCGTGTAAAAGTACAAAAGTAAAGGGTATTTTTTTTGTTAATTGTAATTTTAAAAAATCGGAGCGCACAAGGACGCAGCAGCAACATTATGCTTCCGTCGGGGGGGCCTCAGCAGCGGGTGCTTCACTTTCAATTGTTGCTTCTGATGAACGAAAGCCGGTCTGAAACACATGTTAGACGAAACGTAATGGTAGACGCTCGAGGGCGAAATACTAGTAAGAAGAAACACTAAATACAGGTGCCGGGCAGATGCAAAAATGGTCAACTTGAAGTCAAATTTGCTGCAAAAAATTAAGACAATGAAATGTTTCGGAAAAATTACCATTTGCAAGCGCTTGAATGCTAACCGGAACATCCGTTTTTCCTGTTCGTTCACCTTTTTCAACATGTTTTCGCACATTCGAACTTGGGCGGCTGCAGCAGTGTTTTCCGGATATGACTTCATAACTTGCTTAAAGAACAGAAGGGCCTGCTCCACGTCCCCTCGGAGTAAGAAAGCCTTTGAAAAATGCCGATTCATGAATAACTGTTACTTGTCCTTTTCTGAACAAAGCCTTCTCGTTGGATGCATCAATATCTAACACCTTGTCACAGTTGTCGATAACCCCAGTGGGATTTTTTTCCCGTAGAAATGATAATGCCAAATTAAGATGGACGGCTATCATTTCTTGGTCCAGGGTTTGCTTTTCCTTTACACCATCCGTGATGACGTAGAGGAGGTCACCCAGCAATTTGATATACATTTCCTGTGCAATAGTGTGTTTTCCAACCTACGGACAGAGACAGAAATGACAGACAAATTACTTCTGCACACAACAACATTCGCGGAAAAGCTGGATGCCTTGATCAGGAAGCGGAAAGTGAGGGAAATTTCAAGGATAAAACAGAAAAAAAATAAACATAACATGACGGATCCACATTAATAATAAAAGATGATAGAAATGTTGCCTTAAGGTATTCATTTGCCCGGCTTCTTATATTTCGCGCATGCTCCATCTTTTCAGTAAATGAAGGCAGGTTCTGGATACTCTTTAACTAAAAACTATGACGGACTACGAAAACAAACCTTTTCGAAAGATTTTAGAGTAACTTCATAGTCAAGATTAGAGCCCGGAGGAATACCGAACTTTGCACACTCCTCTTCTCCAAGAGAATTCTGTTTGGAGATTCGGACGATAGACTTGCCTTCGGCATGCATTTTTCGCACGGCACTATCCACACCCCTTGGAACCCCGACCTCGGAATAATCACCAACACAGTATTGAACGTCACGCTCGTCAAAAACCTTTCCCTCATAAAGACCCTTCAGGTGTATATCAACTGTAACACCGGCCTCCGGACAAAAAACTTGGGAGCCCTTGCATAGGACTGACATTCTAGATGTACCATCCTGTTCCCTGCTTACGTCCTCGCCTAACAATGGTGAAAGAGGAATGAAAATTACCGTGGAATTCCAGTAACTCAATTTCAAACTTCAGGGTTTTACCGTCCTTGTACGCGTAGTCGGGAAGCGCGACGAGTTCACACACCTCCCCAAGCTTCATAGTTGGTATTACCAAATCCCATGCTTTTATAACTTCAGCTAAAGTAATCGTGTAAGAAAAGCCATCTAAGGACTACATTTCCCAACGTTAAACTTGAATCTTTCGTTTCTGTCACGGCTGGAATCGAACTTCTGTCCATGCTGATCGCCGCCGTGGTAGGTACCAACGTAATGTACGAAGACAGTATCTCCGTCGACAGGATGCGCATCCTTAATGCCCTCTTTGATAATCTTTTTTAACACTCCGCGGTCGTCTGTAAGGCTTGTAAAGTCCTCAAGATTGTCAAGACCGGTTTGTGCTGGATCAGAAGGAGCAGCCACCTCGGAATCAGCCTGCATTTTCAAGCTGTAGTGACCTTCGAACGAAAGTTGGTGAATTAAAACGCCCAAGAGACCTCAAACTCTAAGTTGATGGAAGTCTCGTGATTTTTATTTGTGTTCTCAGCCTCGTCGGTCCTAAAATCATGTTACACGTGTTCATGTTGTTCTTTCGAATGAAAACATGACAGTTTATTCTGACCTTTATCTTACAGTGATTATAAATTTAACAAAAATTCCCGCTCGAAGTTTTTGACCTTACCTTCAAGATCTATTTTATTGGCACAAATAGCTTGTGTAGTTCACTCTAGCTTAAATTACTGAAATTATGCGTTTATTTGAACTATAAATGCTTGTTTACATTTATTTCCGTATATTTATTCGTCCCTACCTGTATAACCTCCCTTTTATATCTCTAAATCAAATATTATGTTAACTTGTATCTTTAGGATTCAAGCCAGACTTGGGGCCAGTTTCTTGACAGTCGCCTTGACCAGGTTCTGTAACAGATTCTTCTGTCTCGGACGTGCTTTTTTTCTTTCTGAATGTCCCTCATAATATCGTATACAACATTTGATAACGTAGAAATGAACACGTGAGTTTATTTACTGCAATGGAGTCGAGAAAGTGTAGAAAAATAGATGTTCAGCAATAACAAATGATAAAGACTAAAAATAGAGTGATATCGATTAACGATGGAATGAGGCACGGTCTGATCAGGATCTCATTCTCATAACGGAACTCTACAAAGCCAGCGAGAAGAAATCTGTCCTCATTGTTGGGGATTTTAATGCTCCTGATATTGACTGGAAAACATGGACTGCGCCGGGAATGCCAGATAACTTCAACCACAAACTACTACAATGGGCAACAGACAAACTTCTCTCTCAGTACGTCACCTTTGGAACACGGACGAGAGAAGGACAACAATCAAACTGTCTTGACCTGATTTTTACCCGAGATGAGGAAAATGTGCTAGACCTACAGGATCGACCGCCATTAGGTTCAAGTGATCACCTTACGCTGTGCTTCGAGTACTCACTGTTTTCCAAACCAAATTTACCCAATACTTGGGTAAGAAACATTTGGAAGGGGGACTACTAACTTATGAGAAGACAACTGTCAGAGATATCCTGGGAAACAGAACTACATGGTGAAACCAATAAAGATTGGACGACATTGAGTTCGTTATTGAAAAAGGATTGTTTACCTTAACTGTCCTCTCAGGAAAAAGACAACCACAAACCGCCCAAAGTGGATAAACTCAAACTTGCAGGCCTCTTTCAAAAAAAGAAATCGCTTCTGGAGACGTTACAGACAAACCGGCTCCGATGCTCACTTACGGGAATATAAGCAACAACGCAACGTTTGTAAATGTGAGGCTACAAAGCTGCGGAGGAAGTTTGAGCTAAACATACTGCAAAAATCGTTGGAACACCCCAAAATGCTATATGGTTACATACGGAGTACAAAGAGAATTCAGGAGATGATACCTGCCCTTAGGTCTGTAGACGGAAAACTGGAGACCGATGACCAGGTTAAAGCATCCCTTCTTTCCTAATTCTTCCAGACCGTCTTCACTAGAGAGCCTAATAATTTTGCTGCTATTCAAACAGTTTGTCAACCAATGTGTACCCCCCCCCTTACCTTACTCCTCCATCTCCTCCTCATCCACAACAGAGGACCTAGACCTAGACTTTTCACCGACCGTAGTTAAAACCGAATTACTCCGTATAAAACCAGCCAAGTCGCCTGGGCCGGATAGAATTCCTGCATTAGCCCTAAGAGAACTTGCTAACGAACTGTGTGTACCACTGTCCATCATATTCCAAAAGTCCTTTGAAGAAAGCAAACTCCCGGAAGAATGGAAGTGCGCATTCATCGCCCCGATCTATAAAGGAGGTTCACGACTCGACTGTGAAAATAACCGCCCTGTCAGTTTAACTTGCATAGCATGCAAAATAATGGAGCGTATTATCAAGAGGCATTTAATGCGCTGTCTGGAAAACAACCAAATCCTATGCGATGCCCAACACGGCTTCCGTCCAGGACGTTCCTGTCTCACGAGTGCCCTTCAGTCGCACGAGAAATGGACAAAGGCCACAGATAAGGGTCATGCAGTAGATGTTGTATTTTTTGACTTCAAAAAGGCCTTTGATAGTGTACCACACGGGCTTCTTTTGCAGAAGATTTTGAACGTAGGAATTCAAGGAAAACTTTTCAATTGGATCAAGAGTTTCTTGTCTTTCAGAGTACAGAGAGTTGTTGTTGGAAACTCTAGCTCAGAATGGGTAAAAGTAAAAAGTGGTGTTCCACAGGGTTCTGTTTTTGGCCCCCTACTCTTCCTAATCTACGTGAACGACTGTCTCAATGACCTAGATTGTGAAGCTGTCATGTTTGCAGATGACATTAAAATATGGACTGAAGTCAGCTGCGCTGATGACGCAAAAGGGTTACAATCGAATATCGACAAACTAAGTGCCTGGTCGGCTAAGCGGCTTCTTAAGTTTAATGTATCGAAGTGCGTGATCCTACATCTAAGCACCGGTAGAAAAGTATCTCTGAGACACCAGTACTTTATTAATGGCACTACATTAAAAGAGGTCGAAACATACAAAGATCTGGGCATGTGGACAACTGTGAATTTGATGCCCTCAGAACACTGTAAGAAAGCAGTCCAGAAGGCAACATGTACATTACATTGGATCAGACGTGCGTTTAAAATATTCCCACCTGATCTATTCGGAAACGTCTATGGCGCCTTTGTGAGACCAAATTTAGATTACGGAGTACCAGCTTGGATACCGTGGATGAAGAAAGATGTTGACCTCCTCGAACAGGTGCAACGGAGAGCAACGAAGATGGTTGACGGTCTTAAGACTTTACCGTACCAAGACAGATTGAAAAAGCTTGACTTATTTCCTCTTTCCTACAGGCACTTACGGTGTAGCCTTCTCTGGACATTCCGGATTATCCGGGGCCATGATTCCACCCTGAGATCGGAGGATTTCTTCGACTTTGCCTGTACAACTCATCTGCGTGGTCATCCTTACAAGGTTAATAGCGAACGCACGCGATTGAACCTCAGAAATTTTTGTTTCAGCCAACGAGTGGTTCGACCTTGGAACTCGTTACCAAGCGAGATGGTTACCTCTGAAAGCATTATTGATTTTAAAAGAAGGCTTGATTGCATTGTATTTGACAAAAGACGACTGTCACAGCATGATTTCTTAAATCCAGCCTTTTAAAATCTTTCGGGCTCTACTTTTCTTCCACAATGTTTCGCCTATGGCTGTGAAAACGCATTTGAAGTTATCTTATACTTTGACTCAAACATTTTAAAATGTACAACATTTTATATTGACTGTACACATGCAATGATAACTTAACATTAATAGGGTCATCAAGGGCAATGCCTGTAACCCTTCAAAATATACAATATACAATGTCCATGAAGTAAAAATTCACAAAGTCTTCTTTCAATATCGTAACCGTAGTAGGCAGATTGTTCCGTTCTTTAATAAACCGGTGGGGAAATAAGTTGGCATGCACTTCAAGTTTGGCGTGGACCGATTTAAGTTAATATTGGTGACCTCGGAGATTTGTCATGTTTACCAATTAAAAAAATTGGCCCTTTGAAGAGCATAGGCAACTCCTGTGATAACTTTGAAATCCAATATCATATCCCCTCTGTATTGCCTATAAGAGTGGGGAAATGTTTTTAAGTATTTACAGCTCATAAATATATATGGTTGCCTTTAAAAAGTCATTTGCTAGCGTTCAGTGATAGTCTGACATCTCTGAGTGCCATTCTGACCAGGGCTACAAAATAAGAAATATGTTGGTTACCGTGGGGAACATTATGAAAAGAGTTATAAATAACAAAGTAAGGATTAAAATAAATATCAATACAAAATAAGAAATATGTTGGTGCAAGGACATTGAGATACTTACCATGTTTTCGGAAGTAGACTGCGTTGTGCAATTTGGACCACTGTTGAGACATTCCGGAAGCTGAATAAGTATGCTGGATCAATTCAGTGGAGTAGTTTTACCTTCTCAGTTGCCTCCCGGCGTTTTGATCTGCCACCATACCTATCTTTAGCCCCATGGAACCAGTCAATAGCTGTTCTGCGAATAACATCCGCGGAACAGTTATTGAAGCTGGTATTTCGGCGAATGGCTTCTGCATAAAGGTAGGGAAACGTTTAGACAAACCTATAAAAACTTTATAGAGCGGGCACCCCATAAATGACCGTTTGTCAGTGGAGCCGGTCCAGCAGAAGTTTAGACACAGGGGTTAACAACAATGACAAAAGTCGTACCGTAGCAAATCCACGTCTTTTCGTAGTTTCTTGATCGACGATGAATAGAAATAGTCAGATCGCTCAGTTGGTAGTCTGAGGTAGACATTAGTAAAAAATGCTTACTGATAAGTGGACGACGTTGAAGGTCGTACTGGTGTTATTGCAGGCATAGATGGGCCAGGCATATTCTTATCATTAATAGGCCTAAAAATAAAAATTATGTCAAAGGTTCTTACTGCAATCTTATTCATACGTGTATAAGGAAAACTTTAATAAATACAAGTAAAAAAACGTTTGAAAACAGTCATTGTTTTTGGAATGTGTGCAACAAGGGAATGAAAATAAAGTGATCATCAATGTTAAAAGCAACATATTTACATATAATGTCAGATAGGGTTGCAGTCAAAGGACTAGTTGCCAAAGTTGTGGCTTTAAACATGAAAAGGCTAGAAGAAGAAATTGATGTTGTAAAAAAGTCACAGCAGTCAACAAACGGACGGTACTGTATTCCGTTAGCGGTAATAGATGTCAGAACGCACGGTCTCGGCGGTGGTTTAACTCATCCAGTTAACCACGCCCAAGGCCCATAAGGACATAGCTCCCGTTCTTCAGGACTTTGTTAATGCAAGAACGTGGAGTACGCAATAACGTTCTTGGGTCCTTCGGAACCTCAGGGTGGATGGTTTAAGGACCATCTGCAACTTCGGTAGCAGCATGATACGCGTGCATAGCACGCACTACCCTCTTATACACGGTGCACCTCTTTATTCCATAATATTTACGCTTCATGGTTACTATGCACGGATAGCAGAAAACAACATATAAATGATATGAGGGCATATATAAGATTTAGTAAGCTACAAAATTAACCTTTGATATTTTACATTTAACTAGAGCATACGTAACTAGAAATGAAATTTAAAAGGAAAAAGGTGGCTAATTATCTTATAAAACATATCCAGGCCTCTGGATTACCTACCTTAGTATCAGCAGCTTTGAGAACAACAGGTCAGTTGTACAAGTAACACGGCAGGCCAGCACGCACTTAGTAGAAAAATGGCGTCTAAATGGCTGACTTAAACAAACCATCAAAAATCAGTTCATCAAAGTGCCCTTTAATTAGGCTTAAACAGTATTTTATCTTATAAATATTACTTATATTGGTTTAAATTCAAAAATTAACACCTATTCCAGTCTTTAAAAGAAGCCAAACCATATTTACAAATGGCCTGAAAGTCGAATTTGATTGGCCCCTTTCTGGCCCCCTCTGGCCCCCTCTCAGCCCCCTCTACTGGCGGGGCCATGTGCTGGTAGGGGTGCCGCTGAAAATAAATAATTTGACTTAATGCTTTTTTACAGGCAATATCAGAAGAAATGTGCAGTACGAATCAGGCTAGCAGTGAAAAAACGCATTAAGGGATATAATTATTATTGTTTTTCCTAACTGTATTTTATTCAGGAAAAAAACCCTGCTGCCCACTGGATGATAGCAGTTCAGAACGGGGAAGAACTAACACAAGTGCAGTTTTTTGCAGTCTCTCCATCTTTTTAGGAACCAGTCTGCCGCAGTCTGCGTAAGAATTCACTGGTTGCGGGCTGTAGAGACAGGCCATGGCTCTCAAGATAAGACTTGGGATCAGGCTCAGATGTCGCGCCCTCTGTCGAGCCGGAAGAAAAATTCGACCTTATAGGCACTCAGAATTATTGAGAGATGTTCGGAATGCAGAAAATAGTTATAGTTCTCTCAAAGCAACCTGTTATTTTTAAAGGTGTCCTATGACTGAATGTTCCTCCGTCAAGGACTTGGGCTTAAGCTACACCAATAAATTAGATCTTTCGCCTCATGCCGATAGAATTACGGCCAAAGCTGCTCAGATTTGCGGCTTTATTTCTTTTAATTTCTATTTTCCTGAAATTAAAGTAAGATATTTTCGTATTTTTGTACTTCCCATGGTTGAACTTTGCTGTCAGTTCTTCGGTTTAATGAACGAATCTATCCGTTCAAAAATCGAAAATGTTAAGAGTCATTTCACAATAAAATCCTGTTTCCGACTTTTTAAAATACTTCTTACTCAACTAGATGCCAGCTTACAAAGCTAAAATTTATTTGGGTCAGGAGACTGGAAGCAGGTATTTGTCTCCTTTTCCGACTAAATAATACCTCAAATCTCCCCAAGCTTTTTGTGCTTACCTCCGTTAGTCTTTCTTATAACCTGAGAAATTCTGCACTAATTATACCTCCCCCTGCATCCTCCACGTGTAAACGCTCTCTGTACTTTGCTTTAGAATTTAGAATTTATATTTGGTTAGCACCGGGAAGGTACTGTCTAAGCAAACATTAGTAACGAAATAAAGTTATCACAATGTGTGCAGATAAAATGTACAAATTCATAAATTGTCCTGCTATGTCAACAGTTAGCAATGTTTTTAAAAATTAATGGTGAACTAGAAAAAAATAGGCAGTGAAAAAACTCCTACCATGAAAAATGGAGGCAGAGTTCAATAGGCCTTCATTTTTCGAATAGAAGGTAGGAGAAAAAAACTGCTTAGGAAAAAAGTCAGGTGGTAGAATAGGGTAATACTGCAGTAGCATTTCAGAATGAGATAATGAAACGTCGAGGTGATTCGTTCTTGATCACTTAGGCGTATGAAACAGAATCTCACGAAAATGCGTCAATGAACTTAAGTCCTCAGCATCATAGGATCCAGAATTGAATTCTGATGATGGTTAGTATCCAAAGAAACCGCAGCATTTAAGACTGTGGACCACCGAATTTGTACGTCCGAATGACGTCATCGTTTGGAGGACGGGTGATATAAGGAGACATTATAGTTCATGGGCGTCTCCAGGTAGCGTAAATATAGTTTCAAGAGGGTTACTCAAATTCCCGATGGTCCTTTTCTCCGAGTCATGGGGAAAGCTACTGGGAAAAAGATGAGGAAAAATAAAAGATTAATAGAATCAGTGTTAAGATAAATGTGCAGTCTTCGCTTGAATGCAGATAGACTAGTTAACGACCTAATTTCAATTGGCAAGTTATTCCAAAGAAAACTATACCTAGAAGCAAAGAAGAGAGAGCGTTTACACGTGGAGGATGCAGGGGAGGTATAATTAGTTCAGAATTTCTTAGGTTATAAGGAAGACTAACGGGGGTAATGACAGAAAGCTTTGGGAGAGTTGAACTATTATTAAGACGAAAAAGGAGATAAAGGCCTGCTTCAAGTCTCCTGACCCAAAGAAATTTTAGCTTCGTTAGCTGGCATCTTGTTGAGTAGGAAGTAGTTAAAAGAGTCGGATATAGGAGTTTTTTTGTGAAATTTCTTTGAACATTTTCAATTTTTGAACGGCTAGATTCGTTCATCAAAACCGAAGAAAGGACAGCAAAAATTCAAGAATGGGAAGTACAAACATACGATAAAGTCTTAATTTAATTTCAGGAAGGTAGAAATTATAAGAAATAAAGCCGCAAATCTGAGCAGCTTTGGCCGTAATTCTATCGGAATGAGGCGAAAGATCTAATTTATTGGTGTAGCTTAAGCTCAAGTCCTTGATGGAGGAACATTCAATCATATGGCAACCTTCAAAGATAAGAGGTTGCGGCAGCCTTACAGGCCCAAAACTCATTTAGCGACACTTAGTAGGTGAGAACTCCATTAGCCATGTGGAGCTCCAGGCCGAAAGAGCGTCTAAGTCTGAATGAATTTGTTCTAGGCACCGTTCGGTTGTAGAGTTAGAGAAGGAATAAACGCATTTGAGATCATCAGCATAAATAAAAGATTGGGAATGTTTAACTATCGATGAAATATCATTTATATACAGTAAGAACAACAAAGGACCTAATACGGTACCTTGAAGGACACCACTAACAATCGGGGTAGCACTTGAGTATGAGGACCCTACTAAAACTTTTTGTTTTTGATCATTTAGGTATGATCTAATAAAGTCAGTAAGGGACTACGAAATCCTATAGCTTCTAGTTTAGCTAGAAGTCGTTTATGAGGCACCTTATCGAATGCCTTACTAAGATCAAAAATAGATAACTACTACAGATAGATGATCATTACGAAGAGAGGTTAGTAGATTTAGAAAAAGACATGTGGCAGGTTTCACAAGAACGGTCCGGTAAGAAGCCGTGTTGGGATAAGTTGATAATTTTATTGCTTATGCAAAAAAATCCGTGATTTGTTTTTGCAATTAGTTTTTTTCGAAGAGTTTAGCAAGAGAGGGCGTTTTATGAACACCGCGATAGTTATGAATGTCCGAGCGGGAACCAGATTTGAAAAAAACTGGTATTATAATAGAAGTTTTTCCAATAATCGGGGAAGAAACCATTTTCGAGAAATACTGAGTATAATTTGCTTAGTAAAGGTGGAAAATCCCTTAACTGTTTAATAAGTGAGTTTGGAATGTTATCAGTTCCAACTGAATGTGAATTTTTTAGGTGAGCTATTTCTTTTTGAATACATGAAGGCGAGAAATTAATAGTTGTTAGAAGCGAATTTGAAAGCAGAGGAATTGTGGGAGTGGGGCTAGTTTCAGTGGTAAAGTGGTTGGCAAAAAAACGAGTTTAACAATTCTGCTTTGCCCAAATCATCTGTAACAAATTTTCTGTTACAGTCGAGTAAGGGCGGAGTTACATTCAGACGCTTAGCCGATGACCGAACATGAAAGATTTGAGCAACAGATTTGGATGAATTGGCATCACTTAGTGCCCGAGACTCCCTACGCTTATCTCGCGCGAGCCTTATTCTCGATGCTAATTCAAATATTTGTGCAATCCTTAAAATGAACTGACAAAGAGCTTTTTAGATGAATCTTTAAGTTGCTTTCGTAATTTTTTAAGTCTGTTCTGGAGAAAATGCGGAACATTAGAAGAAGCTGAATGTGAATTAAACATCTTAAACGGGATAAAAGCCTGGATTTTTTCTGTGAGTCTCTGCAATAGCTCACGGAAAAAGTTTAGATCATTGATTGAGAATATGCTATGCCAATCTAGAGTGCTTACGAAATTATTTACTGTTTCATGGTTTATGTTAGCAAAGTCGAGGTTATTGCATTTAAACTCAGGCTTCGTAAGAAGGGGAATTGGAAAACAACAGTGAATTATTGCGTGATCACTTGTAAATAGATCATGATGGAAATTCATAAAGAGAGGGTGAACATCGTTTGTAAAAATTAAATCTAAAATGTTGTCATTTCTAGTAACTGATCTGACCAGTTGGGACATGTTTGTAAAGTTAATAGTATCGACCAATTTCTGATGTTTAGGCGGAGAGGAATTCGCCTGGCAGTCAATGTCTGGCAGATTAAAATCGCCTACGATTATTTTGACATCAAACTGAGTGTCTAGGCATAGGCTTCTAGGCATAGCTCTCTTTGGAATAACTTGCCTATTGAAATTAGGTCGTTAACTAGTCTACCTGCATTCAAACGAAGACTGCACATTTATCATAAACTGATTATATTAACCTTTTATTTTCCTCATCTTTTCCCGGTAACTTTCCCCATGTCTCGGAGATAGGACCATCGGGAATTTAAGTGACCCTCTTGAAACTATATTTTTTGCTACCTCGAGTCCCCCATGAACCATAATGTGTCCTTATATCACAATTCATCCAAAAGATGAAGTCATTTGGACGTACACCTTCGGTGGTCCACAGTCTAAAATGCTGCCGTTTCTTTGAATACTAACCATCATCAGAATTCCATTCTGGATCCTAAGATGCTGAGCGCTTAAGTTCATCGACGCATTTTCGTGAGATTTTGTTTCATACGCCTAAATGATCAAGAACAAACCATCTCGACGTTTCATTATCTCATTCTGAAATGCTACTGCAGTATTACCCTACTCTACCACCTGACCTTATTTTCCTTTGCAGTTTTTTCTCCTACCTTCTATTCGAAAATGAAGGCCTATTAAACTCTTCCTCCATATTTAAGGTAGGAGTTTTTTTCACTGCCTTTCTTTCTAGTTCACTATTAATTTCAAAACATCGCTAAATGTTGACCTAGCAGGACAAGTTCTGTCTACATTATTAAGTATTTGTAAATTTTATCTGCACACATTGTCATAACTTTATTTTCTTACTAATGTTTGCCGGCGCTATCCAAATATATATTCTAAATTCTTAAGTAAAAGTGAGTTTGCTGGATTTTTATATTCTGGTGTAGTTTGTTCCACATTGGAATGGCGCTTACCGAAAAAATGACGATAATTAACTGTGCGTGTAAATGGAAGAAATAAAAAGTCATCACAATGAGTGCTAGGATCAGAGTGGCCAAGCTGCCTTACAGTGGCAAGGGGATTTAATGTACGACTGTTTAAAAGCTTAAACAGTAAACGGAGTCCCTTCTGTAATCGGCGAAACCATAAGGGATCAATGTTTATAGACCCACAGCGTTCTTGATATGTCAAATAACGATGCTTCGATGATAAAACACTTTAAATTAACAAAGATTGACTGATTCTATCTTCTTCCGTTCACTAGCGTGCAGAAGGCTTAAAATAAATGACCAGGCCTAACGTAAATTTTATAAAGTTGGAGTATAATATCGATAGTTTAAAATATCGGAGGATAAATCCAGTAGTTCTGCGTGCTTTGGATACAATCAGGCCACAATTTTCTGAAAGTTTAAGACGTTGGAATATAACATGCCCAGATAATTAACAACTCTAGGCACATTTATGTGTTGACTATCTATGCTTAGTTGAGACTAATGATCGTCGCCAACAACGATAACGCTGCATTTGTGCAAAGGAAGTGAAAGGCGCCATGTGCAGCATCACTGGACATAGGCCTCAATATAGTTTTCTTGAGAGGTCGAGCGCGATGTTGCAATCTACCAGCTTTTATCGAAAAGCAAATTTTAAATCATCAGCAAACATAAAGTGCCTACCATTCTGAAATAAATCTGGTACATAATTGACAAAAAGACAAAATAAGAGTGGGGCAAGCACACTACACTAAACAACACAGAAGTATAACGCTCTAACCATGTTGCATAAGAGAGCCCATGTAAGATGTAAAATTCAGAAGTTAACCACATATACCGAAAGAGGAAAGTTTTAGGAGAAGAAGAAGAGCACGGTCAACATTATCAAAAGCCTTGGTGAAATCGATATAGACTATGTTAAGTGCAAAAACCTTTTCCATAGATTGCAGAACACGATCAAAGAGATCAGACAGGTGTCAGAAGACCTTATTTTGAGAAACTCATACAGGACCGCATTCAATAGGTTATTGTCGATTAAGTGATGCATAATATTATCTTTGATCAAAGTCTTCAAGGTCTTCGAAGCTGCGACAATTGTGTTGATTGGCTGCACAACTTCAAACTACGTAGGTTCACCAGGTTTGGGGATAAGCAGCATGTGCGATTCCTTCTACACACAGGGAAAGGTGTCCCTTTCCAAAACTAGATTACATATCTTACGCAGAACGAACAGGAAAATTTAATTAGCATCCGCTGAGACGCCAGCTGGTCTAGGACTATGAGATTGACGAAAACGTCTACTGGTTAAGTCCCAATGGGTAAAAGTAATGATTTCGAGAACGGCACCCGTTCAAACCTGGATGGCCGGAAGAGGAGCGGTCGAATTTTAAATAAATATTATTGACAAGAAAACGTTAAAACTATCAGCAGTCAACTTTTCATCAAATATGGGATTTCTAAAGGTGCCTCGAAGGACGGGGTGCCATGTTTTTCTATGTATTTTTTTTTATTTATTTCTTACCAGTTTACAGCTAAAGTCAAGTAGAGGATCGAACTGACAGTGAAAACTCCTCTTTATTATTTATAGTGTTTTTCCGGAGAAAACACTGCAGGTGATTGAATGATTAAAGTTCAGGATGGGGAAGGGTTGACACAGGTGCACGGTTAATCGTTCTTCCTTCAGTTTTATAGATCAGATATTTTGCACTCGATAAACGTGTATTGCTGAATGGTTACTGGCTGTTGGCTGAGGAGCTGATTACAGGCTGCAGAGCGAGCATCGTTGTCCTCAGGATGAAGCCTGGCACAGGGTTCAGAACCCGCAACCGCCACAAGAGCGGAAGAGAGATCCCACCGAGTCAGCACCCAAAGTCTTGAAAGGTATCCTGAATGTAGAAGACGCCAATGGGCTACGGTCACATCCCAGAGGGTGAGAGTTTTGGTTTTGAGGACGGCGCTGGTCCAAACCCAGATGGTCTGAAATGGAGCAACCGAATTTTCACTTAAAGTTCTGGAAAAGAAAGCATTGAACCTATCAGGCGTCAACTTACCATCGGCTATGGAGTTTCCTAAGTCATCTCGAAGTATGTTGTGCTGCGTTTTTCTCTGCGCTTTTAATGTGCACGAAAAGACTTTCGAAAAATTTAATGAAGTGTTTTCAGAAAATTTGACCTAATTAGCTGGCTGTTTTTCTTCAGACAGCCTCTTAGCCTGCTCAAAGATTAGTTGGATCAAAGGCAGAATGGAAGAGTCGTTTTTAGATGAATACGACGTGAGCGTCTACACAGTCAACGGCGGAAAGTTAAAGGGAGGTAGACTTCAGCCTTGACATAAATTATTTTCTTACCTGAAAAAAAACGATAAATTAGTGAATTTAGAACAAGTTGCACTGTATCAGTGCAGACAGTCACATCCAAACATAGAAAGAAGTCAGACCAATCGTTGGAATTAAGATGTGCCAGTAATTCCCCATATTTGCTGATCGGAAATCACGGAAATAAAAGATATATTTTGGAAAAATACTATGGCATGGTCAGAAATCAAAAGAGGGTCTAAAGGTGACACTGACAAGGGCTGCCAAACTCTACAGAAAATATTATCAAGTATTTTTGATCCTCGGTTAAAAAAATTGACTACCTGTTCCCACATATCGATATCTATGGCCTCAAGGAGGTTCACGACTGGACTGTGAAAATTACCACCCTGTCAGTTTAACTTGCATAGCGTGTAAAATAATGGAGCGTATTATCAAGAGGCATTTAATGCACTTTCTGGAAAACAACCAAATCCTATGCGATGTCTAACACGGCTTCCGTCCAGGACGTTCCTGTCTCACGAGTGCCCTTCAGTCGCACGAGAAATGGACAAAGGCCACCGATAAGGGTCATCCAGCAGATTTTGTATTTTTTAACTTCAAGAAGGCCTTTGATAGTGTACCACACGGGCTTCTTTTACAGAAGATTTTGAACGTAGGAATTCGAGGAAAAATTTTAAATTGGATCAAGAGTTTCTTGTCTTTCAGAGTACAGAGAGTTGATGTTGGAAACTCTAGCTCGCAATGGGCAAAAGTAGAAAGTGGTGTTCCACAGGATTCTGTTTTGGGCCCTTTACTCTTCTTTATCTACGTAAATGACTGTCTCAATGACCTAGATTGTGAAGCTGTCATGTTTGCAGATGACATAAAAATATGGACTGAAGTCAGCTGTGCTGATGACGCAAATGGGTTACAATCGAATATCGACAAACTAAGTGCCTGGTCGACCAGGTGGCTTCTTAAGTTTAATGTTTCAAAGTGCGTGATCCTACACATAAGCACCGGTAGAAAAGTATCTCTGAGACACCAGTACTTTATTAATGGCACAATATTAAAGGAGGAAGAAACACACGAAGATCTAGGCATATGGACAACTGTGAGTGAGATTCTTTCAGAACACTGCAAGAAAGAAGTCCAGAAGGCAATATGTTCACTGCATTGGATCAGACGTGCGTTTAAAATATTTCCCCTTGATCTCTTCGAAAAGTCTATGGCGTCTTCGTGAGACCGCATTTAGATAATGGAATACCAGCCTGGATACCGTGGATGAGGAAAGATGTTGACCTCCTCGAACAGGTGCAACTGAGAGCAACGAAGATGGTCGACGGTCTTAAGACTTTACCATACCAAGACAGATTGAAAAAGCTTGACTTATTTCATCTTTCCTACAGGCATTTACGGTGTAGCCTGATCTGGACATTCCGGATTATCCGGGGCCATGATTCCTCCCTGAGATCGGAGGTTTTCTTCGAGTTTGCCTGCACAACTCATCTGCCTGGTCATCCTTACAAGGTCAATAGCGAATGCACGCGATTGAACCTCAGAAATTTTTTTTAAGCCAACGAGTGGTACGAGCTTGGAACTGGTTACCAAGCGAGACAGTTACCTCTGACAGCATTTCTGATTTTAAAAGTAGGCTTGATGGCATCCGGCATCGGCACCCGGCCTCCTCTCCTTGACTTCATTGGTTCCTACTTGTCTAATTGCAGCCAGAAGGTCTAAGTAGGTAATAGCTATTCGACGCCTCAACCGATCAAGAGTGCCGTTTTTCAAGGCACTGTTCTAAGTCCCCTTCTCTTCTTTCTGTACATAAACGAAATTTCAGCTTTACTCAAAAATTCACAAAATTTTGTTTACGCTGACGATCTCAAGTGCATTTATTCATTTTCTAAAGACACTGCCAATAGTTGCGTTGATAAAATCAACACTGATCTACTTATGCTCTCACGTTGGAGCTGTAATTGGCAGATGGAATTTTCTCCATCCAAGAGCAGTTTCATCTGTTTTGGCCTCGCCAAGCTTCCTGGACCCCTAGTATTTCCAAATAGTACACTTTTAGAACGATCCACCATAAAAGACTTAGGTCTAAGTACACGAATAAGCTAGCATTATCGCCTCATGCAGATCGAATTTCTGCAAAGGCTGCACAGATATGTGGTTTTATATCACATAATTTCTTCCTTCCGGAAATAAAGTAAGACCTAGACCGCATATTTCTTCTTCCTATCCTAGAATACTGCTTTCACCTCTTTGGGCTGATGAACGCCTCTGACCGCAGTTAGATTGAAAAAGTTCAGAGGGTTTTTCCTCGAAGACTTTTTCTCTTCCTGGATCCAGTATCTTTTATACGGATAGATGCCAGTTAGCAAACATTAAATTTCTGTGGGTTAGAAGAGCCGAAGCCGGTCTCTGCTTCTTGTTTCGCGTTAAATCTAGCCCAAATCTCCCACGAATTAGCGCTCTCACTCCGGTAGATTGATCTTATACCACTAGTAATTCCTCCATGATCATTTCACCACTCCTTAGCTCCACAACTAACCGGTCTCAGTTTTTTTGCCTCCAAATATGCTTTCATATGGAATAATCTTCCACTGCAAATTAGGTTGTCGTCTACATTAGCTATTTTCAAAACCAAATTACGCAAACATTTAACTTCGGAAGATATAAAGTCCTTATTGTCGGTTTCCTTCCCAATCTCACAACTTTTGGATTTTGAAAAGGGTCCTCCTGGTATTTGAGGCAACTCCCTTGATATTATATTGGTCTCTTATTATATTTCCATCATCCTCTGCAGAGTCAATCTTTGCATTCACTTTTTCTTCCCCTCCATTTAAACTAGCATTGCCAACTCTTGACCACCTTGATACTTTCCTCCGAATTTGTAACCCTGACGATAGTCTCCAGGTTCTGTTGATGATCGTGGCGGGTTCTGATGGTTTCGCCTCTTTGGTGATGGACTATGCAGTCAACAAGTCGCATCTCGATGATGATCTCATGACTCTACTGTCCCCTCTTCGTTTCGACCATGTTGTCTACGATGAGTTCGTCCTCTCTCACCTCCACGGGTGTTTATAAACAGTAGCTCTGACTGCTATATTATCTCTCACCCCACAAGGAGCGTTCCGAAACCCTCATACGTTGTCAGCAACATCACAATACTATCCCATTGCATTTAGCTATTAATTTTTAGTGAAGCCGTTTTTCTCCAATTTTTAAATTGGCGGCTCACTGAACTCCGCCTCCGATTTAACCGTAGGAGTTTTTACTGCATCTTTTCCAGTTCACCGTATATGCCAATTATTGTTGACTTTTGTTTTAAAAATGGCAAATCGTTTTGAATCGGATATGTTTACCATACTACTCATTTCTGATGTTCATATGGATGCTCACATAGTGCAGCAATTATCCATTTTGTATTTATTTAAATCATGGTACTAAGTTTGTAATGATTGGGCCCTCTGAGCCTTAAATATACAATTTATTTTATTTATTTATAATATTTGACAAAAGACGACTCTCGCAACATGATTACTTAAAACCAGCCTTTTAAAATCTGCGGTTACTAATTTTCTTCCACAATGTGTTGCCTATAGATTTGAAAACGCGTTCGAAGTTATGTTATGCTTTGACTCAAACATTTTTAAATGTGCACCATTTTTCCTATTGACTGTACACATGCAGTGATAACCCTACATTAATAGGGTCATCAAGGGCAATGCTTGCAAATCTTCAAATTATACAATATACAAGTAAGTCTTCGAACTTTACAGGACCGGAAGGTGGAAACCATTGAACATCCGGAAGTTTGAATTCACCTGCATTCAAGCAGTACTTGAGATTAAAGTCAACTGTGGCGTGAAATGCGTGCGAGAGACAGAGACCGCAATCCTCGCTGGCGTTGGATGGTACCAGACAAAACTAACGTGTAGAGAATAGTTATCCTTTAGAACAGGGGTTGGCAAACTTTTCTGACTTCTAGGCCATTTTAGGAGATCAAGAGTCAAAACAAGGCCAGAAGAAACAAGGTGTCCAAGGAAACGTTTATTTTTTCAAAAATAGAGTACGATCAATGGAAAAAATGATGTTGCATGCTATTAGAGACAGATAAAATATCAGGTTCTACTGATGAGGAGTTTAGCAACAGAGTGTCATTAAGGCAATTCTCAGTAAGCTAAGAGCGCAGCTTGTCCTTACAAAACTTCATTTTGGAGAACAGCTGCTCGCACGAATAAGTGCTGCCAAACATTACGATCACACACTTGACACGGGCTAACAACATTGGAAACTGAACATGTGGCAGCTGACGGTAGAAGTCAATGAGAGTAGTGCAAGAAGTAAACTTGGACAAGAGAACGTCCGAAGCCTGCAGGTCAATCAACTCACATTGCACATCAGAGGGGGTGTCGTCATAGGGAACTTCAAAAGGATTGCTGACAATCTTGAACTCTTGAGAATGAGAACGAGACCAGAGAGTGAACTTGTTTACAACACAACAGTTATCATCCCTCCCCTGTCAGGCGCTTCTGTTTCATACAAGTGCCTGACATCAGTTCTAAAAATAAACATGAGCGACAGCTTGAGCTGCAACCGGCAGTAATGAAGGGGAACAAAACCGTGACGAGTTAATTAGGCCGGATCCAACAATAATTAACTAGGGGGCGTTAGGCCGGACTGGAATACTAGCTAGGCCGTATCTGGCCTAAAGGCCGGAGTTTGCCAACCTCTGCTTTAGAACAACTCAGAGCCAACAGCTCTCTTCTACCGCAGTAAAATGCCGATAGTCCAACGGCATAAATTTAAGTGTTTGCTTAAAATAGATACATCATTCTCCTCCTCGGCCCTCGTGTCGATCATTCCGAATAAAGGCGTAGCCTAGAATAGAGAATTCGGAGTCGGCTACGCAGCGTGTTGCCGATGTCTCTGTAAATATTACAATGTCTGGGTGGTTGATGAAAACTAGAGTCTGGATCAAAGGCATCTTATTAAGCAGAGATCTCGCATTTAAAACGAACAGTTTAAGGAGGCAATTCTTTCGTTTCTGAGACGAAACATTTAGGCTGCCAGAGTGACTGCCTTCGGCCGAAGAAATGCTCTTTTCACTTGAACTATTTGTCCATCCCTTATTTTCATATATCTCTTGCTTTTTGCCCTTCCTCTTACTAGTTCTATCATTAATTTTTCTAATTTTTCATTCGCTCCTTCAGCTCTTATTCCGGTGGAAAAATAACTGCATAATTCAGGCTCCCTAGGAATGAGTTTCTCTGTAGCAGGAGCTGTGTCTGTGCTTTGCTTACCAAAATGATTTTAAGATGCCTTGGCCGAGGATTTGAACCGGGTGCTGATGGCGTCTTCCCTAGTGGATGAATTTTATCATCCATTAGCAACCTTTATGCATACAAATTAAGGAGATATAAGTCATGTTAAGCTCGCTTCTTTGAAATTTTTCGACGCTGAAGCTGGGACCACTTTTTACAACTTAATTCTATTTTTGACGCAATCGGGCGCAGGTTTTCAGCTCAGATCTTTCAAAGGAGCGAGTAATTATATCCTTTTCACTTGGTCCGATAAGTCCAGATAAACTGGCTATTGGGCTGGCTGGAGCTAAATCCGTGAACTGTTTGGTCCTCTGAAACATTTTCTTCTTTGGTTTTAAAAATGCACTAACCTTTTAAACATGGCCTTTTGGTGCAGCGTCCAGCGGCGATGCGGCGCTGGGTTGTAAAGCCACATTATTGCTAATGCTGCCTAAAATAAGTAAGGATGGCATAGAGCACGACCAAATGGAACTCAATTTCAAACGAAAAAAACGCCCGTTGGTTTACTGGGTTCAGCAGACATTATGTCTTTTATCTGAATTTTAGGTATGCTTGAAGAGGCTATATGTGCATATGAACTTTCCCTTACCGGAGGTTTTGGACGGAAAGGTGCATTTTTACCGGGTGGACAAGAAATAGATTTTGAATGATCTATTTCCTGCCGTAAATTGGCTACCTCCTGCTCCTTCCCTAAGAATATCTGGAGGATGCTTACCACCCCATACAGGTTTCTTCTTCGTAGGCTACATTCTTTAAGCTAACTAAACGTTTTTGCCCGTTTAGCGAGAAGATAACAATTAGCGGAATAGCTATAGTTGCAATTGTTTTCTGTTTGCGTATTATTTGTTTTTTCCGAAACCCCATGGCAATGTGGTCAAGTGGCTACAAGCATCGGTACCCTGTCCTGTACGATCGTGTGGTGCAGGTTCAAAACCCAACCATGGATATATTTTTTCGCGGCAATAAATTTTGGGCACCTGCCTTTTGCATATTTACGGGGATACAAAGTAAATTTGTTTGAAATTTGGAATTTAGAATTTATATTTGGTTAGCGCCGGCAAGGCACTGTCTAAAAAACATAAGTAACGAAATAAAATTATGACAATGTGGCCAGATAAAATGTACAAATATTTAATAATGGAGGCAGAAATTTTCCTGTTAGGTTAACAGTAAGCGATGTTTTGAAATTAAAAGTGAACTAGAAAATAGGCAATGAAAAATGTTTGTATCTTAAAAATGGAGGCAGAACTCAATGGGGCTCCATTTTCAAATAGATGATAAGAGAAAAAATATCATAGCAACTTATGGCAACCAAACCAGTTACCTAGGCCGACAAACCTTACCAACAATAACCCCAGGTAGTTACAATTGCCGTCCAGTTAATCCTTCTCCCAAATGGGGCGTAACCTCTAAATTCAACCCATACACTCTAAACACATACACACAACCAATACACTTTAACCCATACAATCAAATCCCACCACACACTCAACACATAGACTCTTACCCATTCACTTATATCCCACCATGTACATCACTATACCTTCCAACAGTTACAAAATTCCCTTCCATTAGCTCATCGCACAATAAAAATAGTTTTTCAACTCAGTTTTTTTCACAACAACTGGTCTCTACCCAATCTGAAATCCTAGGTATCGCCCTTATTAATGCGAGCTTGATAGTGGATAAAATACTACAACTTAGGACATTCGTTGAAGCCTATAATCCCGATAAAGTTGGTATAACGGAAACATGGGTTAATGAATTAACCCCGAATGCTTCGCTATTTGTCCCAAACTATAATTTCTATCAAAAAGACGACATTAATAAACGAGGTGGTGGTTGTATGATATACATCAAAACTACCATTGAACAAAGTGGTTTTGATATTTCACACAAAAATTCACTTGAGAAGCATGCTTCGCCACAGTTAAATCCATGTCACAAAAACTTGCTTATCGGATATCTCTATACTCCTCCAGAATGTAGTAATGATGAAACTGGCCTAACCAATCTAATAGATACAATATCAAATATTCAATGTGAATATAAGATGATTGTGGGTGATCTAAACCGTTCAAAAATAAACAGGATTGAACTATCAGACACGCTGAACCACACACGCTGAACTGCTTTCATCAATTTTCTTTCATAACTGTTCACACATAATCAATGAACGAAACCGAGGAAACAGCATACTAGACATTATTCTCACGAATGACATCTGGCCCCTTCATACGCATAACGACAGCATAACCTTTGAAAGTGATCATAAGGCTATAATAACAATGTTCCCTCTAAACATAAACGAAACATCAGATTCTAGTTACATTTACATACATCCAAAAAACTTGACATTGACTATATGAACAGCTATGTAAGGTCACTAGACTGGAGTTCAAATCTTCTAACAACATCCTCGACGGAAGCTGTAAACCTTTTATACTCTACCATTTTTATAATTCGAAATACCTTAATATATGAGAGATTACCGTATAAGTCACAAATTCCTAACTTCCTTTCCAAGAGACTAAAAAAAACTAAAAAAAACAACTTCATGATCCCTCAGTTAGTTATTTATCCACACTCAGATGAATTAGAGAAATTCATGATCTAAGTGAAAAAATGGAAGCAAACAAAAACATAGCAGTGGAACGCCGGGCCATAGAGTCCTCTGAAAAAACAGCCCAGATCTTTCGGAAACAAATGAACACTAATCGAAAACCAGATCCCCAACTCACGATTGATGACGCAGGACAAGTAATAACGGACGATAACCAAATAGCAAATTTATTCAATAAGTACTTCTCAGCCAACTATTCAGTTGAGGAGGAGCCGATACCCCAATCAACAGACATGACAGCATTTACCCTCAATGAGATCTGTTTTAGCGAAGAAACCATCAAAAAAGCTATCAGACAACTTTCTAATTCCACCTCTTATGGAACGGATAAAATCCAACCTTGCATACTGAAGCATATGATATATGCTCCAATACTGCTGTCAAGTCTATTTTTCTTACTACAAACGAATGGGATGCCTCCAGAAATCTGGAAATACTCAAGCATTACAGCAATCTTTGAAAACGGGAACTGATATAATACACAAAGCTATCGTGGTGTTCGCCGAACAGTGGTAATAGCAAAAATCCTAGAAAATTATTTCGAACCAAATGCTTAACCATCTGATAAACGCTAACCTCATACCTTCCTCTTAACACGCCTTCTTACCTAAAAAATCATGTCAGTCCTGCCATCTCACCTTCCTTGAATTCATTTAAAGTAACAGAGCTGCGGGAAACACGGTGGCTACGATATACTTTGACCTAAAAAATGCGTTCGACAAAGTCCCCCATAAAAGACTAAAAGTAAAGCTAATAAGCCATGGGATTAACTCTGCCCTTCTCGACTTTCTTAAATTTTACCTTCAAAACTGATATCAGGTAGTACAAATTCAAAACATCATCTCAAAAACATCTCATATTATTAGTGGAGTACTTCAGGGGACCATCCTAGATCCCCTCCTATTTCTTATATACATTCACGACTTATCCTCTATAGCAATGTAAGCTAAAATATTTTTATATGCGGACGACTTAAAACTTGCATATGAATATAACAAGCATACCGCAGCCAGTATGCATAGAGCGATTGAAAATAATCATAAAATACTAAGCGAATGTAGTATTCAATTGCAAATGCCATTCTCACCAAGTAAATGTCATCTCCTGATTTTTGGTCCACAAAAACTTCCTCCCATAATTTTCAATGATCAGGAAATTACCGCCCTAATAGCAATGAATTACGAATCAAAACTCGACCATTAATTCTTCAATCGTAGCTGAAATGTGATTGGTTGCTATTGTCCCTCGATTATGCGTCGCTAAGGGTGTAACGGACAACAGTTCCGACTGAATTGTTTGAATGGTCTGGGAACACTTTTTTGCGCGGATCCCGGATGTGGAATGGAGTGATCGACCGTCGGTAAAGATGCCGGTGCCCCCTTCCACTCTCAAACCCTGACCCCGTCCCCACGGTTACCGTCGCTGCATATCGTATGTTTATCCCCCTCAATATCAGCATCCCCTCATCCCCACCCTGTAGTTGCCCACAGCGTTGCGCTCCCCACCGTTTATCTAACGGACATTACAGAATTCCCCCCACTCCATACGGGACATATCTACATGAAACGCTAACTTTATTATTTTATATTGTGCTCTTTCATACCTTAATAACCTTCTTATTAGTAAAAATCAGTTCCTACATGTCTGTCGTTTCTTCTAACGACCGTTGCGTTTGAGTGATCGGAATGGTGCTTAGAGACAATGTTCTGTGCGTGCATCAATTAGTAGCTACTACAGGTGCGTTACTCGCCCGTTTATGTGCCTACCACCAATTCCTCGGCCGCTTCAAGGGTGCAAAAGACTGCGCACAGCGTTATTGGCAAATCGATCGTACACTGAGCTGTCAATCGCGCACGCGCCGGGCCACGCCATTTCCTGCGGTCTCAACTGCCTGCTCCATTCTGCCTGTAGCGTGCAGTAAAGTCCTTACCAATGGGAAACTTGCTAACACATCAGCATCTAAAATAGCTGCGAACGATCACGTTAGCATTTACCCAAACCAACATGTGTCCAAAATCATCAAAAAATTAAGTCTTCTGGTTATGTTAAAAGTTCTTTGAAATCATTTTTTTCCTTTTTCAAATGCACGTTTTCCGCCAATTTATGCCAACTTCCCTCAAAATCCTATTTCTATGCCAACCCCTATCTTCCCCACGCCACAATATAGCCTTATTTTTCATTGTTTTCATCCAAATATGCCGTTGTACAATAATCTCAGTTCTTTTAACAGTAACATTTAGACATATTGTAGAACATTGCAATCTTGTTTTCAACTTTTGTTTATTCTCACCACTTTTCTTCTCCGCTACCAAAAATTACTTTTTTATGTATACTCATGAGCGTAACCTGCAACTCAGGAAAACGCTCAGTTTAGTTTCACTCCAAGCGAAATCAGTTGACAGTAGCTTTTGAGTTTGATCCAGATGTGATGTGCATCACTGAATCCTGGGCTTACTATCTTATATCTGACTCAACGCTTGCTATAGATAATTCCAATTTGTATCGACAAGACAACGCTGAAAAACGTGGCGGTGGTTGCCTTCTTTATATTAAGTCATCCTTTGTACATTTCCATTTTCAGCTGAGCATTTCGTCCATTTATGAAAATGTATGCTTTGTTTCAGTCATCCTCCTGCACAATAAAAAAGCGGCAATCGGCTGTCTATAAACCTCCGTGTTCGTTTAGCAATGAAAGTGAGCTCTGTGAACTATTTAAGAAAATTGCAGGGACTCAAACTGATGCAAAATAATTAAATGACAATTTTAATCTGCCAGACATTGACTGGCAGGCAAATTACTCTCCGCCTTAATATCAGAAATTAGTCGATACTATTGACTTTTAAAACTTGTCCCAACTGGTTAGCTCAGTGACTAGAAATTACAGCATTTTAGATTTAATTTTTACAAATGGTATCCACCCTCTCTTTATGAATTTTCATCGTGATCTATTCGCAAGCGATCATGCACTAATTCACTTTTGTTTTCCAGTCTCCCTTCCTACAAAGCCTGAGGTAAAATGCAATAACCTCAACTTTGCTAACACAAATCGTGAATTACTAAATAATTTCGTAAGCACTCTTGATTGGCATAGCATATTTTTAATCAACGATCCAAAATTTTTCCACGAGCCTTACAGAGCCTTACAGAAAAAATCCAAGCTTTTATCCTGTTTATGATTTTTAATTCAAATACAGTCTATTCTTATGTTCCAAATTTTTTTCAAAAACAGACAAAAAATTACGAAAGCAACTTCTCGATCAGTCTCAAGGCTCTTTGTCAGTTCACTTGAGAATTGTCCAAATATTTGAATAAGCATTGAAAATTAGGATCGCGCGAGATAGGCATAAGTAGTCTCGGGCACTAAGTGATGCCAATTCATACACTTCCAACTTCGATCATCGGCTAAGCATCTGAATGTAACTCCGCATTTAATTGAATTTGACAAAAATTTCGTCATAGAGGATTTGAGCCAATCAGAATTGTTAAATTTATTTTTTGCCAACCACTTTACCATTGAAACTAGCCTCACTCGCTCACTTCCTCTGCTTTCAAATTCAATTTCACTTCCAACGTCCATTAAGTTCTCACCTTCAAGTAGGCAAAAAAGAAATATTTCAGCTGAGAAATTCACAATATGGCGGAACTGATAACCTTCCAAACTAAATTATTAAACATTTAAGTGATTTTCCATCTTTACTAAGCAAATTATTCTCAGTATTTCTCGAAAACGGTTTCTTCCCCGATTATTGGAATACTTCTATTTTAATACCAGTTTTCAAATCTGGTTCCCGCTCTGACCTTCATAACTATCGCAGTGCTCATAAAATACCCTCTCTTGCTTAACTCTTTGAAAAACTAATAGTAAAACAAATTACGAATTTTTGCATAAGTAATCAAATTCTCAACTCCCAATATGGCTTTTACTGGACCACTCTTACCGTATTACTCACACACGCACTACTCGGTCGTAGGGGTTCCTCTGTGTAGTTGATTAATGAAACAGGAATTTTTTGGACCCGATTCACGTCGGATTCGAGTCCAAATAGTTATAAGGGCGAGATACCATCAAAAAAGGCTTAGGTCTCAGCTGTGCAAATACTCTTGATTTATCCTCTCACGTTAAACAAATATCACCGAAAGCCACTCAACTATGCAGATTCATTTGTAAAAATTTATCCTCACCTGCCCTAAATACACGACTCTATAAAATGTAAATTTTACTTCTGCTAAATAACCGCTCAATTTTTTATGGCATAATGACCTCAGATGGCCGAAAGAAACTAGAAGCCATTCAAATATGCTTTACCGGATCCTTATCCAAATGTTATGACATCCAAGGCTCATACACGGAACTATACAATAGATATGGTCTCCAACCCGTCTGGATCAGAAGACTCCAAAATGGTCTTACTTTCTTATTCGAAATCACGCACGACCAAGATATTCTCAGAATGAATATACCAACAAATCAAAATGACCCTCGGGACGCTAGAAATAACGAAAATATTTAAAAAATCCCTAAATTCGAAAAGGCCCAACGATCCAACTTCTATTCCATAAGAAATGCGGCAATATGGAATGCTCTGACGAGTTCTATTAGAAATAATTGAACACTTCTAGAATTTAATATAAAAATCAAACGATATTTGTTAAATAATACCACACATCTATTTTTGAATAGGATAGGACATTTTTCAAGTCAGTTCTTTAACATAGAATTTGGACCGAAGGAGCTAGGCTAACGCCAACCTCAGGAATTAAAATTCACACGTGCGTATTTTGAGTGCGTTTTGTGCCGCGACAGATCCTTTCCAACGCATGTCGACGATAGCTACTTCAATTCTGAGTCCTCCAGATGAGCTACCGTCTATCTGCACCTAGAAGTCAAGCTACAACTCTAAACGTCATTTGCCTGCACTTGCGATAAGGGCAATAGTCAGTTCACTAGAACCAGATACTCAGGCCAGAAGCTCCAACGAGTAGTTATTTTACGTCCATTTCTGAACCACCCACGATGACCTGCAATGCACATGGAAAGGAAGAATTTACTTAAAGGACTAATCACCTAGTTTTGTGGTACACCTTCTGGGTAGGAGCAAGCCATATAGATAATTTATTTTATTTGAGTACCCAGAAGGGCACTGTCATTGGTAGCTTCTGCCCTACAAGAATCATAAATATATATCATCTGGCTATATGCAAGGGCTCTTAATTTAATGATTAATGTATCGATAATCTAAAAATCAGCTTTTTTCAACTGTTAAAACTAATTTAAAAATTTATGATAATTTTATATTTTCAAATAGTTTTCGATAGTGTCTTTACTTTTATACACAATTTTATGATTGTTAAAGACTTTGCTTAAAAACTTATTTGTGAAACTAATTTTTATCTCTGCCTGATAGTAGTATAGTTTTTTGCGTTTGTAGCGTCATGTATGCTCTACGTTATTTGAATGCGCAACCAGCCTGATGTACTAGCTTTGTACAGGCTTTGTAATAGCTTTGTACTTGCTTTATGTTTCATGAAGCTAGAACAAACATAATCAACGCTATATTATCAAATACAAATATGATGACTGTATGACAGCATTAACAGTTTCCTACCGTTGAACTCTTATTGCTCGTAACCCATTTCAACTTTTTTAGCGCTCAGTCTTACTAAGTCTAATTAGTCGGCAGACCCACACCGGAAGTGCCTATCCTTTCGAATCAACCGCAGACACTTCTATTTCTGTCAAATGAATACTCTCGAACGTCTATAGCAGACTGTTATTAAACCTAACAATTCTTACCCATATACATTCACCCCCATTCTGTATAGCTAATTTATTTTCAAATTTCGCTATTTATAAACCTTGAAAGGCAGGTTTTTTACTTAAAACAAACTTCTCATTTTGTACACTCCCTACGAGCACCAGCCCCGCCTGGCCCCCTCTGGCCCTCTCTTATATAGCAGCTGCTATTTAAGCATAGAACCGAAACAAAGCTAAAGTAGTTACTGATAAGACGAGTTTGTTTTAGTTTTTTCCTGTGTTTTAAGGATTTGATGGCACCCAAGAAGTGCCCAATCAGTAAAACAATTGAATAAAAAATACACAGTTGTGATACATTTTAGAATAAGTGTCAAGAAGACATCGGTTGAATGGCATTATCACGCATCATCCTATAATGGTCCATCATTCTTATCAAGGCCTATATGAATTTGCTCAGAGAGACACCCGCACGCAAAGCATTCCAAGCTGTTTCATGCCAGATCTGTGTATTTGAAGAAATTAGGCTTACGCCTTTGAACTCCGTATTTGTTACATAAAAATTGGAAGAATTAGAAGCAGTTTAAAGAAGTTACAGTCAAGTGAATGCATGCAGATTTAAGTAGTGTATTGATATCTTAAAGATTAAGTTGTCACATAGCCTTCGTAGTGTTGCATTTTATGTATTTCAAGCCGAAGTTTGAATGACTCCACAGACCTGGACTTTAAAATTGTCTCAGGTAGGTTATTCGACGGGTCCACGAAATGGTTGTAGAACAAATATTTCCTCATCTAATCTTTCAGTTAATTTATCAGTACCATTGATTTCTCCATAGAACTAATTCGTAAGTAAATAATGCGTCTGAAAAACTCGCACTCTTCGGCAACTGACGGTATTCCAAACTCAGTTATTAAGAGAGTGCCAAGCTTTTCCCAATTGCTAAGCCATATATTCTCAGTTTATTTTTTAAACGGATTCTTTCCTGACTCACGGAAGACATCTATTATTCTTCTTCCTGTCTTCAAGTTGGGATATCGTTCGGACGTAAATAATTATCGAGGCGTTCAAAAAACCTCGGCTTTAGCAAAACTTCTTTAAAAAAATTATTTTTAATCAATTTCTTGAATTTTGCTTAGAAAATAAGCTCTTAAGCGACTCGCAATATCGTTTTCTACCTGGGAGATCATGCGAAGTGTGTCACTTAGATTTTCTTAACCTCGTCACTTCCCTTCGTAATGAGCAACAGTCAGTGGTTGTAATCTACATTGACCTGAGCGAAGCCTTTGACAAGGTACCGCACAAACGTCTTCTAGTGAAACTGGAAGCCCTCGGCATCCGGCCTCCTCTCCTTGACTTCATTGGTTCCTACTTGTCTAACTGCAACCAGAAGGTCTTAGTAGGTAAAAGCTACTCGACGCCTCAGCCGATCAAGAGTAGCGTTTTTCAAGGCACGGTTCTAGGTCCCCTTCTCTTCATACTGTACATAAACGAAATTTCAAATTTACTCGCAAATTCACAAAAGTTCGTTTACGCTGACGATCTCAAGTGCATTTATTCATTTCTTAAAGACACTGCCAATAGTTGCGTTGATAAAATAAACACTGATCTACTTATGCTCTCACGTTGGAGCTGTAATTGGCAGATGGAGTTTTCTTCATCCAAGAATAGTTTCATGTATTTTTCTCCCGCGAAGCTTCCTGGACCCCTAGTATGTCAAAATAGGACACCTTTAAAACGATCAACCATAAAAGACCTAGGTCTAAGTTACGCGAATAAGCTAGCATTATCGCCTCATGCAGATTGAATTTCTGCAAAGGCTGCACAGATATATGGTTTTATATCACATCATTTCTTCCTTCCGGAAATATAGTAAAACCTGTAGCACATGTTTGTTCTTCCTATCCTAAAATACTGCAGTCCCCTCTTTGGGCTGATGAATGCCTCTGACCGCAGTTAGATTGAAAAAGGTCAGAGGGTTTTTACTCGAAGACTATTTTCTCTTCCTGGATCCAGTATCTCTTATACGGATAGATGCCAGTTAGCAAACATTAAATTTCTTTGTTTAAGAAGCCGGTCTCTGCTTCCTGTTTCGCGTAAACTCTAGCCCAAATCTCCTAGGACTTAACGCTCTCACTCCGGTAGATTGATCCTATACCACTAATAATTCCTCCATGATCATTTCACCAACCCTTAGCTCCACAACTAACCGTTCTCAGATTTTTTGCCTCCAAATATGCTTTCATATGGAATAATCTTCCACTGCAAATTAGGTTGTCGTCTACATTAGCTATTTTCAAAACCAAATTACGCAAACATTTAACTTCGGAAGATATAAAGTCCTTATTGTCGGTTTCCTTCCCAATCTCACAACTTTTGGATTTTGAAAAGGGTCCTCCTGGTATTTGAGGCAACTCCCTTGATATTATATTGGTCTCTTATTATATTTCCATCATCCTCTGCAGAGTCAATCTTTGCATTCACTTTTTCTTCCCCTCCATTTAAACTAGCATTGCCAACTCTTGACCACCTTGATACTTTCCTCCGAATTTGTAACCCTGACGATAGTCTCCAGGTTCTGTTGATGATCGTGGCGGGTTCTGATGGTTTCGCCTCTTTGGTGATGGACTATGCAGTCAACAAGTCGCATCTCGATGATGATCTCGTGACCTCTACTGTCCCCTCTTCGTTTCGACCATGTTGTCTACGATGAGTTCGTCCTCTCTCACCTCCACGGGTGTTTATAAACAGTAGCTCTGACTGCTATATTATCTCTCACCCCACAAGGAGCGTTCCGAAACCTCATACGTTGTCAGCAACATCACAATACTATCCCATTGCATTTAGCTATTAATTTTTTAGTGAAGCCGTTTTTTTCTCCAATTTTTTTTAAATTGGCGGCTCGCTGAACTCCGCCTCCGATTTAACCGTAGGAGTTTTTTTACTGCATCTTTTCCAGTTCACCGTATATGCCAATTATTGTTGACTTTTGTTTTAAAAATGGCAAATCGTTTTGAATCGGATATGTTTACCATACTACTCATTTCTGATGTTCATATGGATGCTCACATAGTGCAGCAATTATCCATTTTGTATTTATTTAAATCATGGTACTAAGTTTGTAATGATTGGGCCCTCTGAGCCTTAAATATACAATTTATTTATTTATTTATAATATTTGACAAAAGACGACTCTCGCAACATGATTGCTTAAAACCAGCCTTTTAAAATCTGCGGTTACTAATTTTCTTCCACAATGTGTTGCCTATAGATTTGAAAACGCGTTCGAAGTTATGTTATGCTTTGACTCAAACATTTTTAAATGTGCACCATTTTTCCTATTGACTGTACACATGCAGTGATAACCCTACATTAATAGGGTCATCAAGGGCAATGCTTGTAAATCTTCAAATTATACAATATACAAGTAAGTCTTCGAACTTTACAGGACCGGAAGGTGGAAACCATTGAACATCCGGAAGTTTGAATTCACCTGCATTCAAGCAGTACTTGAGATTAAAGTCAACTGTGGCGTGAAATGCGTGCGAGAGACAGAGACCGCAATCCTCGCTGGCGTTGGATGGTACCAGACAAAACTAACGTGTAGAGAATAGTTATCCTTTAGAACAGGGGTTGGCAAACTTTTCTGACTTCTAGGCCATTTTAGGAGATCAAGAAGTCAAACAAGGCCAGAAGAAACAAGGTGTCCAAGGAAACGTTTATTTTTTCAAAAATAGAGTACGATCAATGGAAAAAATGATGTTGCATGCTATTAGAGACAGATAAAATATCAGATTCTACTGATGAGGAGTTTAGCAACAGAGTGTCATTAAGGCAATTCTCAGTAAGCTAAGAGCGCAGCTTGTCCTTACAAAACTTCATTTTTGGAGAACAGCTGCTCGCACGAATAAGTGCTGCCAAACATTACGATCACACACTTGACACGGGCTAACAACATTGGAAACTGAACATGTGGCAGCTGACGGTAGAAGTCAATGAGAGTAGTGCAAGAAGTAAACTTGGACAAGAGAACGTCCGAAGCCTGCAGGTCAATCAACTCACATTGCACATCAGAGGGGTGTCGTCATAGGGAACTTCAAAAAGGATTGCTGACAATCTTGAACTCTTGAGAATGAGAACGAGACCAGAGAGTGAACTTGTTTACAACACAACAGTTATCATCCCTCCCCTGTCAGGCGCTTCTGTTTCATACAAGTGCCTGACATCAGTTCTAAAAATAAACATGAGCGACAGCTTGAGCTGCAACCGGCAGTAATGAAGGGGAACAAAACCGTGACGAGTTAATTAGGCCGGATCCAACAATAATTAACTAGGGGGCGTTAGGCCGGACTGGAATACTAGCTAGGCCGTATCTGGCCTAAAGGCCGGAGTTTGCCAACCTCTGCTTTAGAACAACTCAGAGCCAACAGCTCTCTTCTACCGCAGTAAAATGCCGATAGTCCAACGGCATAAATTTAAGTGTTTGCTTAAAATAGATACATCATTCTCCTCCTCGGCCCTCGTGTCGATCATTCCGAATAAAGGCGTAGCCTAGAATAGAGAATTCGGAGTCGGCTACGCAGCGTGTTGCCGATGTCTCTGTAAATATTACAATGTCTGGGTGGTTGATGAAAACTAGAGTCTGGATCAAAGGCATCTTATTAAGCAGAGATCTCGCATTTAAAACGAACAGTTTAAGGAGGCAATTCTTTCGTTTCTGAGACGAAACATTTAGGCTGCCAGAGTGACTGCCTTCGGCCGAAGAAATGCTCTTTTCACTTGAACTATTTGTCCATCCCTATTTTCATATATCTCTTGCTTTTTGCCCTTCCTCTTACTAGTTCTATCATTAATTTTCTAATTTTCATTCGCTCCTTCAGCTCTTATTCCGGTGGAAAATAACTGCATAATTCAGGCTCCCTAGGAATGAGTTTCTCTGTAGCAGGAGCTGTGTCTGTGCTTTGCTTACCAAAATGATTTTAAGATGCCTTGGCCGAGGATTTGAACCGGGTGCTGATGGCGTCTTCCCTAGTGGATGAATTTTATCATCCATTAGCAACCTTTATGCATACAAATTAAGGAGATATAAGTCATGTTAAGCTCGCTTCTTTGAAATTTTCGACGCTGAAGCTGGGACCACTTTTACAACTTAATTCTATTTTTGACGCAATCGGGCGCAGGTTTTCAGCTCAGATCTTTCAAAGGAGCGAGTAATTATATCCTTTTCACTTGGTCCGATAAGTCCAGATAAACTGGCTATTGGGCTGGCTGGAGCTAAATCCGTGAACTGTTTGGTCCTCTGAAACATTTTCTTCTTTGGTTTTAAAAATGCACTAACCTTTTAAACATGGCCTTTTGGTGCAGCGTCCAGCGGCGATGCGGCGCTGGGTTGTAAAGCCACATTATTGCTAATGCTGCCTAAAATAAGTAAGGATGGCATAGAGCACGACCAAATGGAACTCAATTTCAAACGAAAAAAACGCCCGTTGGTTTACTGGGTTCAGCAGACATTATGTCTTTTATCTGAATTTTAGGTATGCTTGAAGAGGCTATATGTGCATATGAACTTTCCCTTACCGGAGGTTTTGGACGGAAAGGTGCATTTTTACCGGGTGGACAAGAAATAGATTTTGAATGATCTATTTCCTGCCGTAAATTGGCTACCTCCTGCTCCTTCCCTAAGAATATCTGGAGGATGCTTACCACCCCATACAGGTTTCTTCTTCGTAGGCTACATTCTTTAAGCTAACTAAACGTTTTGCCCGTTTAGCGAGAAGATAACAATTAGCGGAATAGCTATAGTTGCAATTGTTTTCTGTTTGCGTATTATTTGTTTTCCGAAACCCCATGGCAATGTGGTCAAGTGGCTACAAGCATCGGTACCCTGTCCTGTACGATCGTGTGGTGCAGGTTCAAAACCCAACCATGGATATATTTTTTCGCGGCAATAAATTTTGGGCACCTGCCTTTTGCATATTTACGGGGATACAAAGTAAATTTGTTTGAAATTTGGAATTTAGAATTTATATTTGGTTAGCGCCGGCAAGGCACTGTCTAAAAAACATAAGTAACGAAATAAAATTATGACAATGTGGCCAGATAAAATGTACAAATATTTAATAATGGAGGCAGAAATTTTCCTGTTAGGTTAACAGTAAGCGATGTTTTGAAATTAAAAGTGAACTAGAAAAATAGGCAATGAAAAAAATGTTTGTATCTTAAAAATGGAGGCAGAACTCAATGGGGCTCCATTTTCAAATAGATGATAAGAGAAAAAATATCATAGCAACTTATGGCAACCAAACCAGTTACCTAGGCCGACAAACCTTACCAACAATAACCCCAGGTAGTTACAATTGCCGTCCAGTTAATCCTTCTCCCAAATGGGGCGTAACCTCTAAATTCAACCCATACACTCTAAACACATACACACAACCAATACACTTTAACCCATACAATCAAATCCCACCACACACTCAACACATAGACTCTTACCCATTCACTTATATCCCACCATGTACATCACTATACCTTCCAACAGTTACAAAATTCCCTTCGATTAGCTCATCGCACAATAAAAATAGTTTTTCAACTCAGTTTTTTTCACAACAACTGGTCTCTACCCAATCCGAAATCCTAGGTATCGCCCTTATTAATGCGAGCTTGATAGTGGATAAAATACTACAACTTAGGACATTCGTTGAAGCCTATAATCCCGATAAAGTTGGTATAACGGAAACATGGGTTAATGAATTAACCCCGAATGCTTCGCTATTTGTCCCAAACTATAATTTCTATCAAAAAGACGACATTAATAAACGAGGTGGTGGTTGTATGATATACATCAAACTACCATTGAACAAAGTGGTTCCTCGCTGGCGTTGGATGGTACCAGACAAAACTAACGTGTAGAGAATAGTTATCCTTTAGAACAGGGGTTGGCAAACTTTTCTGACTTCTAGGCCATTTTAGGAGATCAAGAAGTCAAACAAGGCCAGAAGAAACAAGGTGTCCAAGGAAACGTTTATTTTTCAAAAATAGAGTACGATCAATGGAAAAAATGATGTTGCATGCTATTAGAGACAGATAAAATATCAGGTTCTACTGATGAGGAGTTTAGCAACAGAGTGTCATTAAGGCAATTCTCAGTAAGCTAAGAGCGCAGCTTGTCCTTACAAAACTTCATTTTGGAGAACAGCTGCTCGCACGAATAAGTGCTGCCAAACATTACGATCACACACTTGACACGGGCTAACAACATTGGAAACTGAACATGTGGCAGCTGACGGTAGAAGTCAATGAGAGTAGTGCAAGAAGTAAACTTGGACAAGAGAACGTCCGAAGCCTGCAGGTCAATCAACTCACATTGCACATCAGAGGGGGTGTCGTCATAGGGAACTTCAAAAGGATTGCTGACAATCTTGAACTCTTGAGAATGAGAACGAGACCAGAGAGTGAACTTGTTTACAACACAACAGTTATCATCCCTCCCCTGTCAGGCGCTTCTGTTTCATACAAGTGCCTGACATCAGTTCTAAAAATAAACATGAGCGACAGCTTGAGCTGCAACCGGCAGTAATGAAGGGGTTAGAAGAGCCGAAGCCGGTCTCTGCTTCTTGTTTCGCGTAAACTCTAGCCCAAATCTCCTAGGACTTAACGCTCTCACTCCGGTAGATTGATCCTATACCACTAGTAATTCCTCCATGATCATTTCACCAACCCTTAGCTCCACAACTAACCGTTCTCAGATTTTTGCCTCCAAATATGCTTTCGTCTGGAATAATCTTCTACTGCAACGTAGGTTGTCATCTACGTTAGCTGCATTAGTGGGGCTAACCCAGTACAATAATGTCTGATGTTTGTTCGTCAACAATGTTCCAGAGCTACTTCTGTTTATTGAATAGGCCCTAAACATTTGTGTTCATCAACTTTATCCTCTGTCTTCTCGCTGAGAACCAACCATGATGATACAAGAGATCTTCAATCGGAAAGATTTGTTCATTGCCATTTCTTTCTCTTCCCTATCCTTTTTACCATTTCCTCCCTCTTCTGTCCTACTTTCCCTTAGGACCGGAGCTCGCTCATTGTTTTTTTCCAGCGGTTTTTTATCTGGCTGAACGCACATCGCTGTATGGGCTACGGAGAACCTCTCTGCGTTATTTGATATTTGAGGCCTGACTTACAGCTCATATCACGTATCCACATTTCCTTCACAAATATCTTTGTGCATGATCGAATATACTTCATAATGAAGAACTGCATTCAATTATATTTGAAGCCCATTGAGGTCATGATTGACCCTTTCCTTTACGATTGAAGAAGTGGACTTAGAAGCCCCTTTTATAAAGATACGTTATCTTTGGTCAAGAGGCCTGTTTGGTAACTTTGTGTTTTTGTTTTTTGATAGGGCGTCAGTCTCAGGAAGTATTATAATTCGGCTTGACTACGCTATCTGCGTTAGTATTGACGGCACTTTTCAAGGTCAGTGATGAGCCAATTTTGAGGAATGTCAATTTTTCATGCATTGATTCCTATAAAACCGGCATCAGATTCTGTTTGGACGTCTACCGATAATAAGGAGCTATTCTGTGAGCTGAAACTTATTATTGTATGATCTTTAACTTCTTCGGCATCCTCCTCTTCGAATATTCAAACTCGACGAGCCTTTTGAAACCGCCTTATGGCGCAGGTGGTCCAATCCTCTTGTTCCAAAAATACTTTTTAAAGTTTAAAGGTTACTCTGTAGCTTATACTAACGTGTTTATTTTAAATTGAGCATTTGTTGTATGGTTTAAAAAGTCTTCCCATGCAATGTTAATTACCCTAATTACCCTTAAAACCATCCTCTCACCGCTCGAAAGTGACGAGGAGCGCAATGCCTGTGTTGCATGACATCAGACGAGCCTTTTGGGAGTTCAATGAAGATCTCTTCGCTAAAACTTTTGGAAAATTCGTTAGGCTGCATTTGGAATATGCTGTACAAGCCTGGAGACCCTGAACAGTTCAAAATCAGAACTGCCTCGAAAGAGTAGAGAGGAGAGCCACCAAAATGGTTAGGAGTCAAAGTTCCTTGCCATATCCAACTCGTCTAACGAATATTAATCTGTTCCCTTTGAGTTATAGACAAATGCGTGGTGATCACCTGCAGACATTTCGCATTGTGAAGGGATTGGATTGTTGCCTGGAATTCTCGGACTTCTTTGAAGTTGCTGTCAGGACCCATCTCCGGGGTCACCCATTTCAACTGCGCGTCCAGCAGGTGGGACTGGATGTGCGCAAGTTATCCTTCTATGTCAGAGGGGTAAAAACATGGAATGCCTTCCCCGAAGACGTTGTGATATCAACATCGCTGTAAAGTTTTAAAAGGTACCTTGACATTTTTTGTTCCCAAATGAGCCGGAGCAATGAGGAATTTATATTAACCCTTGAAAGTCACGCATCACCTGTAATATTTTATGATCGCCTTTGAAATTTTGCAACCCACATGATCTCGCTCTATACCGCACTTAATTTCACTTTACAAATAGGGTACTCAAAGGTCCATGCCTATTTTCCTCAAAAAAATGAATTGAATTGAATTGAATTGAAGTATACTGAATAAGGGAACTGTCAACAGGTCGGTGATCAGAAGAATCAGTATAAAATTTAGTTGTAGAGAAATGATAAACTCTCGACCACCACATTTCTATTAAGTCGAAGAAAAAGGCTTCAATCCTTTGCGATATTGAGATTTGCGCTCCGAATGAAAGCAAAAAGGTCAGTTTCTGACAGCGAAATAAAATTTGACCAAAAAAGTATATTTTTACTTACCTATGGGTATCAGCTAACACCTTTGGCCATAAAGTTAAAGCCATAAAATTAAATGAAATGAAAGGTGACATTAAGGGGCTCTCTTATCTTAGAAGCGCCTTCAAAATACAATTAAAACTGGTTTTACCTACCACAGGCCCCATTGGTTACAAGGTGAATAAAAGGATCGAGTGTATCGTATTTTCCAGAACAAGGATAAGAGAATACTTTTCGAAATGGGACCCAAAATTTGAACTACGCAATCCATACTGAGGTCTACCATATTTAAAATATCCTACTGCAGCAAGATTTTATTTCTTCACACCAAAGAGTGACTCAGAATAGGAAAACCTCAGTTTAATTTCGTTCTGGTTACAGGGAAAGGTAACCTTAGTGTTGAAATCCATAGAAGTTAAAAAGGATACTAGTTGTGCTGCCATTTTTTCAGAATATCGCTATAGTAAGAATTCACCAAAACAATAGTAGACAGTTTGTGGTATGATATTCAGAAAAATATTCCAAAAATTAAATACATACAACAAATGCTACATGTCACTATGCGACTGCCTGCGAGGGCTCTAGTCTGAGCTCCAGGGCACAACGGAACATGCATGTTCCTTAAGCAGATCGGTGAGCAACATACTATCATCATATACGCGATCGAAACCGACAAAACAACGAGCCCGTGGCTCAATGGTAGAGCTTTCGACTCAATTACCAAAGGTCATGCGTTCGAATCCCAGGTGTGCCACACTTGGGATTGGGTATGACTGGCTGATGACGGCTAATAAGCCAGAAATGGCCATTGCGGTCTCCCTTGTCTTTGTCGGTTCCACTTTAACAACAAATGCTACATGTCGCTATGCGACTGCCTGCGAGGGCTCTAGTCTGAGCTTTAGGGCACAAAGGAACATAAATGTTCCTTAAGCAGATCGGTGAGCCGCACAATATCATATATATATATATTAAAGAAAACAGGGCTCGTCGGAAAATAGAGTTGTACTCGTGAATTTTCAAGTTGGTCACACCAACCCGTCGTCAGACGAAATGAACAGAGGAGAAATGAAATGGTCAGATGACCAGTTTGTGCTACAGAACAGACAAGGACAGACAACCAACTGGGGTGTGAGGAATGGGTACATGATTGGATTGGGGCCGGTTAGGGGGGGGGGCGGGGGGCTGTTAGGGTTCCCTGTGTCGGAGGCGAAGGGGGATGGCGAGCAAATGTGACGGCAGACGGTAAACTTAATGGTCGAAGATGCGGGATGGGGACAGAGGTAATTGCATCGATTTTTTGATGTGTTTATCGTTTCAACTGTTGTTCGCCGTGTCAGGGGGACGGGGTGGCGAGACAGTGAGATTCTACATGGTCCAGAACAGTTCAGCGGCTGTGGTTAGGTTGTGGGCGCAAATCAGTGAGCCGGGCACGCAGGCCTTCGTATTGAGAGTCCAGATGGACATGGCGGTTGATGCTGGTCGTGTTAGAAAGCAACGCCTCGAGGAATTCACGCGCCTGTTTGTTGTTAGCCATTGCAACAACTTCGGTTCCGTCCCAATTGAAGAGATGGTAGAACTCGCGGGCATGCGCAAAGATGAGTGACAAAGGGTCGCGTCGACGAATAGCTAGTTTATGTTCCGTAATACGCGTCCCAAGTCGTCGGCCGGTATGACCAATATAAGTGCAAGAGCAGTTACCACACGGAATGCGATAGATGACATTAGTTTGCTGCGCTTTGGGTACAGGGTCTTTTACTCGGGATAGTGTTGCGCGCAAGGACGATGCCGGTTTGTGCGCAATGGAGATGCCAAACCGGTTTAATTGTCGGGCGATCGCTTCGGAGATGCCCTGCATGTAAGGTAGGGAGTAGAATTTACGCGGTCCGGGTTCTCCATTAGAGCCGAAGTTTTGTGGTTGCCTCTGGTGTCTGAGGCAGCTTTTTACAAAACTGACTGGGTATCCGTTGAGTCGGAATAGCCGATACAGGTAAGTGAGTTCTTTTTTGCGTATATGATCGCTACTACAGTAACGAAAGGCCCGGTGGAAAAGGGTTCGAACGCAGCTTCTTTTATGGGCCGCAGGATGGTTGCTATCATAGCTAAGTATGATATCGGCATTAGAGCCTTTCGGTGGACGCTCGTTGCGAAGCATCCATCACTGAGCTTTTGGATACTCACGTCGAGGAACGGAAGGATACCTCCTGTTGCCTCTTCACGAGTAAACTGAATAGCTGGGAAAACACTATTCAGGCTCAGATGCAACTGCTCCACTTCGGAGGCCTTTATGATAACAAATGTATCATCTACGTATCGGACCCACATTTTTGGTCTGAAATTTCGCATAACCTCCTCTTCTAGTTGTTGCAATACTAGTTCTGCCAGTAGACCCGAGATTGGTGAGCCCATTGGGGTACCCTTAACCTGTTGATAGAACTTTCCATCGAATTGACAATAGTTCTTGAGACAAAGCCTAAGCATGTCTGAAACGTGCTGTATTGGGATGTCAATTGGGTTATCTTGCAGGCGCCGAGTTACGCTCTCAATGATCAATTCATGTGGTATTGAAGAAAACAGGGCAACTACGTCAAACGATAGAATACACTCATCAGGACTTACTTTAAGGCCTTGGATCTTCTGGAGGAATGCCTGAGAGTTTTTAATGCTGTATTGTGATCCAGCGGTGAGGTGCTTCAGGTGCCGGTACAACCATTTAGCAAGGTTGTAAGTGGGCGATCCAATGAGAGGTACTATGATCCTCAACGGTGCATCTACTTTGTGCACTTTTGGGAGGACATATGCATGTGCAATACGGGGATCACTGAGATTTATAAATCTGGAGTCATCGGGGGTTATGAGTTTCAGTCGAGCAAGCTCAGTGATCTTCCTCTTCACAGATGCGGTCTGCTTTTTAGTTGGATCCTCTGCGAGTGGTGTGAAGGCTTCCTTGTCGTTGAAGACTTGATTAGCTTTATTGATATAGTCAGTCTTTTCCATGATGACGGTGGCGCCACCCTTGTCAGCAGACACAATCACTATACTATCGTCTGTCTTTAGAGATATTAGTCCCTTTTCTTCGTCGATGGGCAAGACTTGGTGGTGTTTCTTTTGCCGAATGAGACTAGTGGCACAGCTGCGTATGTCCGCACGCATGTCTTCAGGCACAGCAGAGGTTAGTAGGACAGATTCAAGGCTGGCTAGGAAGTTTGTAGGTGCAGCATCGGTGTGGCCGAATTTTGTACCCTTAGCTAGTAGGCTAATTTCAGCAGATGTTAGAATCCTTTTGGATAGGTTAACAACTCTTGTTGATCTGTGGTTTTCATTGAGAGGACGGAGAAGAGATTGCAGTTTAACTTGAAGTTCGGCTCGCTTCTTTTTCTGGCGTCCATAGCAGTGGCATTTATTCGTTGTAGTATGTTCTCGAATACATTTTTAGGTAGGGCTGAAACGCACCGTTCTCGAAGGTCAGATATTGGTGCTTCAAATTTGCAAAGACGATGGTGAACGTCTGATATAACTGCACTCAAAACTCTAAATCCGTATTTGCACGCAGGTAGTCTTCCAGTTTCATTAGGCAAGGTGGGCTTGAAGCGAAGAGACTTCGGTAGAATATCATGATCGCGACAGCGGTGAAGAAACGTCAGTTGCTCGTAAGTCATCGCCTGTCTCTGTGCAAATTTCTCCCAACGTCTGGTAAGAATAAGCGTTTGACGCCCAAAACTATGTTAAATAGCTGAGGTAGAGTGCATTCCGAGATGATATAGTGAATAAAAAAGGGGCTCGTCGGAAAATAGAGTTGTACTCGTGAATTTTCGAGAACTCGTGTATTCGACCGCCTGCGAGGGCTCTAGTCTGAGCTCCAGGGCACAACGGAACATGCATGTTCCTTAAGCAGATCGGTGAGCCCCACACTATCATCATATTCCCGATCACAACCGACAAAACAACGAGCCCGTGGCTCAAATGGTAGAGCGTTTGACTCAAATACCAAAGGTCGCGGGTTCGAATCCCAGGTGTGCCACACTTGGGATTGGGTATGACTGGCTGATGACGGCTAATAAGCCAGAAATGGCCATTCCGGTCTCCCTTGTCTTTGTCGGTTCCATTCCATCATATGCTACACGTCGCTATGCGACCGCCTGCGAGGGCTCTAGTCTGAGCTCCAGGGCACAACGGAACATGCATGTTCCTTAAGCAGATCGGTGAGTCCCACACTATCATCATATTCCCGATCACAACCGACAAAACAACGAGCCCGTGGCTCAAATGGTAGAGCGTTCGACTCAAATACCAAAGGTCGCGGGTTCGAATCCCAGGTGTGCCACACTTGGGATTGGGTATGACTGGCTGATGACGGCTAATAAGCCAGAAATGGCCATTCCGGTCTCCCTTGTCTTTGTCGGTTCCATTCCATTCCATATATATATATATATATATATATATATATATATATATAAATATATGGCACTGATGAACTTCGGTTCGATGAAGTGCTTATGACCCATCTGCTAGACCCAGTGTGTGGACTGTCTGCGCCGTACTCGAGTGCATGTTTGTGTTTCCAGTCCCAGCTGGTAGTCAGGGTTATGATTGGCTGAATGAAGGCAGAATAAGCCCGAAACAGACTGTATCAATCTACCCATATTCTCTGTCGTGTCTCCTCTCTGCAATTATAACTTGGCCGACTTCGGCCTGGTAATTGGTTGCCTGTTCGTGACCTTTGCCACCCATACGGAGCTTGTTTGCTTCGGGAAGCCACTAGATCGGTGTGCGCCTATTCCTGTTTGAATAAATACCCGATCTGCAGCGACAGAGAATGACAGGTGGTGAGGCACTGATGAACTTCGGTTCGATGAAGTGCTTATGACTCATCTGCTAGACCCAGTGTGTGGACTGTCTGCGCCGTACTCGAGTGCATGTTTGTGTTTCTAGTCCCAGCTGGTAGTCAGGGTTATGATTGGCTGAATGAAGGCAGAATAAGCCCGAAACAGACTGTATCAATCTACCCATATTCTCTGTCGTGTCTCCTCTCTGCAATTATAACTTGGCCGACTTCGGCCTGGTAATTGGTTGCCTGTTCGTGACCTTTGCCACCCATACGGAGCTTGTTTGCTTCGGGAAGCCACTAGATCGGTGTGCGCCTATTCCTATTTGAATAAATACCCGATCTGCAGCGACAGAGAATGACAGGTGGTGAGGCACTGATGAACTTCGGTTCGATGAAGTGCTTATGACCCATCTGCTAGACCCAGTGTGTGGACTGTCTGCGCCGTACTCGAGTGCATGTTTGTGTTTCCAGTCCCAGCTGGTAGTCAGGGTTATGATTGGCTGAATGAAGGCAGAATAAGCCCGAAACAGACTGTATCAATCTACCCATATTCTCTGTCGTGTCTCCTCTCTGCATATATATATATATATATATATATATGAGAAGAAAAGGTGATATCAGGGACTATATGTGTATTGTCCTAACGTTTCAAAAGCATACAAGCTTCCATCGTCGGAGGTGAGTATCGTACCGCGTCTCACAAAATTTATAGGGGGTGATAACCATTTTGTAACACAGGGTTGATTGTACGGGTTTACCGTACCAGTGTACACTATAGGAGGACGGGGTGGGGGAGTCCATAATTGGCTTTGGCATTCCTTGCCGGCATGCACACAGAAAGCATCTCTGTAGCCACCGGGGTGATAATGGGGGGTGGGGAGGAGGAAATTGCTGTCAGTTGACATGTCTCTCGTTGAGGAGGGCGGCCATTGTCTGGGTCCGCATTGACCTTAATTGGCACCCTGGATCGATAGTCATGTTTGTGTCCTGAGTGCATGTCTCCTCGTCTGTCGGGGTTTTAATTGATGACTGCGCCTTCGTCGGCCCCGAATTGTGGCGTGGTTAATTGCATATCCGTCCTAGGTTCTCCCGCGGTGGAATTCAAATTTGGCCTAATTCCGTGTTTGCTCTTACGTTCGATGATCTGCGCCCGGAGGGCCCGGTAGGAGGCTGGAAATGCGACACAACGGGTAATCGACGTAGGCTCCGTGTGCCAGGCTTCGGTTATTTCCCTGGTTACGCGGTCATTTCTTCGACCCAGGATTTCGGCGTCTTGGAAGGCGAACGTGTGCCCAGAGTTTGTACAATGTTCCGCCACCAGGGACAATGGGTCCATTCTCCTCACTGCCCGCACGTGTTCGGTAACACGGGTCTTCAACCGCTTCCCTGTCTCTCCGACGTAGTTAACTTCACAGGAGTCACATTGGATCCGGTTGATAATGTTTGACGTCTCACCTCGTGGAAGGGAGGCTTTCGGTCTCGTAACTAGATTCCGAATGGTTGAATCCGGTCGATGGGCGATTCCGATCCCCAGCGGTCTGAGGAGGCGGGAAACTGCCTCAGAGACGCCGTCAATGTATGGCAGTGCAAGCCAAACTTTTGGTTGTTCTGTTACCAGATTTTGTCTGGGTTTGGCCAGCTTGCTGCGCTCGATGAATTAACAATGGTATCCGTTGGCCATGAAAAGGCGCTGAAGAAAGTGGAGTTCTGCCCTTTTGTCGTCCGAATCGCTGCAATGTGTTTCTGCCCTTTTGTAGAGAGTTCGCACACAGCTGCGTTTGTGGCACAACGGGTGCTTACTGTGGTACGTTAAGATTTGGCCTGTGTTGGTCGCCTTCCTATAAACCCTAGTTATTATGTGCCCGTTGGATTTTCGATGGACAAGAACATACAGTAATGGCAGTTGGTTGTTAATTTCGGCCTCCATTGTGAATTGGATGTCCGTGAAGACGGAATTCAGGACGCTATGGAATTCTTCGATCATTTCTCGTTTGATGGTAACGAAGGTATCGTCGACGTATCGAGTCCAAAACGTTGGCCTGTAGTTTCCGAAAACGAGAGTCTCAAGCGTTTGGAGAACTGCCTTAGCTATGAAGCCCGAGAGCGTTGATCCCATTGGCGTCCCTCTGATCTGCTCGTACATGGTCCCCTCGAAGGTGAAGTACGTCTTCAGACAGAATTTTAAGAGTTGGACAAGATGTCCCCGCTTCACCGACTCGCCTGAATAATCGTACTGCTTCTCAAGCAATTCGCTTACCGTTTTGACTGCTTAGTCCTGTGGGATTGAAGTGAAGAGAGAGGTGACAGCTAATTACACCATGACCTCGTCTGCGGTGAGTCGCATCCCCCTGAGCCGTTCCAGGAACTGAGTAGCTGAAGTGACCGTTGTGGCTGCGCCCGAGGTGAGAGACTTCAGGTGTCGGAACAACCATTTAGCCAGATTTGATGATGGTGCACCACGCAATGATACTATTGGACGGAGGGGAATATCGGCCTTGTGTACTTTTGGTAATCCGTAGAACCTTGCTGCCGCCGCATCAGATGGTTTTACAGCCAGTCTTACTGACTTACTTATTACTTTGCTTGTCTGCATATCGGCAAGCGTTTTTGTTTAGCTGAATCATCAGCTTCTTCATCGGTTCACCATCGCATCGAAGATATGCCTGTCGGTCTTCCAGCAGGTTGTTGGCCTTCTGAATATAGTCGGTCTTATCCAAGACGACTGTAGAACTTCCTTTGTCAGCTGGTAGTATCACAATATTCGTGTCAGCTCTCAGTCTCTTGACAGCATCCTGCTCCACTCTGGTAATAATTGCGCGTGGTTTATGCGCCATTACCAAGGCGGTTACCTGTTGCCGAACAAGGTGATTTGTTTCATCGGATTCCCCGGTTTGTTTGAGAATTTATTCGGCTGTGGCAACGAGGTTAACCGGATCTTCGTCTGTGGTATAGAAGCAAGCCTCATGACTCAGAACCTTCCGCTGTCCAGGCGTCAACTGTTTGGAGGATAGATTGTGAACTAGAAGCGAAAATGCCTGTCCCAGGACATAAATGAGAAGAAAAGGCGATCTCAGGGACTAAAGGTGTAGTGTCCTGACGTTTCAAAAGCATACAAGCTTCCATCGTCGGAGGTGAGTATCGTACCACGTCTCACAGTTTTGATAGGGGGCAATAGTCATTTTGTAACACAGGGTTGATTGTATATTGGGGAAATAATTTCTGAAATTATTAAGTGCTAGACATAGAGTCAGGTTATTCGGACATGAATTTTTAGGCTTAGACCCGAAATTTCAATGAACATTTGGGTCGGAGACAAGCAGCCACTGTGGAATAACCACGTTATGCCCACGATACAAACAAGTAGTACTACAATTAGTATGAATCTTATATGACAATGACGTTATATCGTACTTCCGACATAGGTACTAGCCAATATAAAAAAGGATTAGGAGATATATACTGATGCAAAGTTTTGTGTGCAAAACCTAATTACTATCTTCACCACAACCAGGACCCCTCAAAATCATCTTTCCAAGTGTTTGGGACCGGAGCATTCTCAAAAGGGTGTTTTTAAACCGATAACTCACCTGCCAAAAGAAAGAAGCGCCATGAATTAATCCAGAATTGAGAACATAGTGAACTGACGAAGAACAGGAACTGGTAAGTTACAAAGATCATATAGTAAAACGACTTTCTGTCCTCCTCTGGAGCAAGTCGGTTCGAATAACCACGCATCTTTCTAGTAGAATGCATCGGAGTTATAAAAGGACGGTGCAAGGTGAAATTCATTTATACTAACGCACAAAGCCTTCTCATAAAATGGATTAAATTTAAATCCGTATGTGCTGCCTGCTCCTAGCCGTTATGTCAATAACAGAAACATATTTGTCGGAACCCATGGATGACAGGAAGCTTGTACTTCCTCGATTTCAACTGTTCCACAGAGACAGAGAAAACCGAAAGGGTGGAGGCAAAGCAAAATTTCTTAATAATAGTTTGTACGAGAGCACTTTGATTGCTCAAAGGAGCGACGGATTCTCAAACTTTCAATGTCTTACCGGTTTAATGCTCCGCGAAAAATGGCCCTGAAGCTGATGCTTGACTGCTGGATGAGCTCAAATAATATTTTCCTTGCAGCCGAATAACGTCATTGTTGAGACCTTTTATCCACCTTACATCGACATGAACTACACTTCATCTGACAGCCCTGAAACAGCATTCGATCAGCAGCTTGTGCTTACAACTATGAATTTTCTTCTTAACCAACACCTCACATTTCCTACGAGCGTTCGTGAGGGGTAGCAAATGAACTGCCTCAAACTTTTGTTCACTAAATTGCCTGACAATATCGAAGAAGTGAATACCTTACTCCATTAGGTTAGAGTGACCATGCAGTTTGCATTCGGGAGCACACCTTATTCTCTTTGCCTGCCAAGTCGCTGGAGGTTTGACCAATTATTTGGCTAATCGATTTCTAACTGATGCAAAATGACCTTTGTCCTATTGGATGGTCATCCATACTCTCCGTGGATATTGATTTGACTGGGGTCAATTCAAATAGGTCATATACAATGTCATCTCCAATCACATCCCAGCCAGATGAACAAGACTAAAGAACAGACATCGCTGGGTGACTCTCTCCTTAGAGAAGGAAGCTGAATAAGATAACTGTGGAAAAGATCTCTCTTTCCGAGGAGGCTTGAACCCATCAACAGTTACAGTTTGCAGAGCAGAGGTCGTTGGATCATCGAAAAAAATCTGCTGAACAGTGCCATGCTTATTCTTAAAGGCCTTTACAGTTATATATGGCAGAGCATGCGGATGAAATATCCTATCCCACTATTGCGAACTGGCGAAGTTGAGGAAGTCTAGGGGGCATGGATAAGGTTGAAAATCGCTTTCGGTTCTTCCAGTCCGTCATGACGACAGAACCCGAACTTGTATCACCAATTTATAAGGACGAGGCAATGCCTACTAGTTAATCAGTCCACTTCAGCGAAGAAATCACTCGAAAGAGCTGTTCAACTTTAATGACTCGATGTCCCCAGCCCATCATGTCATTCCGACCAAGAAGTTGCTTCTCTCCGATTTGAAGTCCACAACCATCACTTTGCTATTCAAAATGGAAGTCGAGTGTCTACGAAAAAATACCGGTTGATTAATCTTGCGTGAAATTGTTGCAAAATCATGCAGAAAATAAGTAAGAAAACGTGAATGCAGTTCCTTGAGCAAAATCGCCTCTCTGATGCCCACCATGACTTCTACAGTGGCAATTTCTGTTTGATGAATTTCATTTTGCACTTGAACACCGGACTAAAGCACATGACGAAGGCAAAATAGTTCATGCCTTCGAACATGTTCTTCATCAATGCCTCCTGTATAAACTGCGCCGTTTAGGAGTTCATGAAAACCCCCTCGTATGGATCCAGAACGTTTTGACTGGACAGTCCCAGAGAATACAAGTCAGGTGCCAGTAGTCCTTCGAGTTAACCGAGCTCAAAGGCTTCCCACATGGATTCGTTTTAGGTTCTATATCATTCGTTGTTTTCATCAATGACTGCGTCGCAAACCTAGATTGTGATGTCATCCAGTTTGCAGATAACATAAAATTGTGGAAAGTTGTTCACAATGTGACAGAGGAAACCCATCTGTGAATAAACTTTAACAGACTCGAGGAATGGTCAAAGTGCTGGTTCATGTCCTTCATTATTAGTAAATGCAACTTTCTTCAAATTGGCAGCTGCGGAATCTCCAGCTTGAGGATTTACTTTCTAAACGGTCCACCATTGCAAAAATTTGACAGTCAAAATAACTTGGAGGTGTGGATTATGAAGTCAATTAAACCAACACTGAACCGCACGAGGATGGTTAAGTTGATTATGTTTATATTGCAACTCAGCAGGCGAACCTTTATGGCATTTGACAAGGACCACACTTCAAAATATTTCAAAGCTTCCTGCAGCCGTATCTAGAATACGCCATGCATGCATGGGGACCCTTGACTGACAAAGACGGTACCACCTAGGAGAATTTCCAGAGGAGACAGACAAAAAGGACCGAAGGTCTGGAAACACTACGCTCTGGAAAATAACTGTCAACCGTCAACCTATTTCCCTTTCCTACATGCAACTACGAGGGGGTTTCATATTAATATTCGCAGCCTGAATAGCTTTTGCTTTGTTGCCATTGATTTGTTCACTCTAGGTAACCCGCCAAAGTTGCGCAGTCATCCCCCAAAATTACGCACATGTAAAAGGAGAGTACATGAATGCAAGTTTTTGATTTATAACAGAGTGGTTGCTGAATCGAACGCCCTACCCTTCCCAAAACAAGTCAAGGTCGAACGTGGTTGGTTCAAATATGTAACGGACCCAAACTATCCTGTTGTTTTAACCGAGGCTTCTTCTGATTTTTATACGGGATATAACTCCGCACGTGCTAGCGTATCGGACATGCCGACGCCTCTACGATAAGTTGCTTTACATCCATCGTCCCTATTGTCGTTTTAATCATAACCCATCCTCGTTTATAATTATTCTTACATTCATCGCATTGATATTCCTATCGCTTCGCGTATATTTTACTTATCACATTAACCTATTTCACATACAGATTGACTACTATACCGATTGTCTTGTTTATCCGAATGACTGATTCTTCAGAAGACGCAACGTCAAGATATACCCTTGTGAAGAAGGATACTGAATTATATCTGCGGCTGTATAATTCCGCTCCCTCCTTATCGCCGAATCGGTCGGATGCTACAAATACGAAGATAAGTGAATTCTCGCATTTTAAAAATATTTATTCGTTGGCTGTTGAAAAGATTACCTTAATTTTTGATAATTTACTTGTATTTCTAACTCTTTATTAATCGTACATACATGTGGTTATTGCATTTAACAATAGGGAGAAATATACGGTTTTAAACTGTTTCACCCGATATAGCCTCATAAAAGTTCTTGCGAATTTACCTAAAAAGGACGGAATCTAAAGATGTATACTAGAACTTGAGTTGAAATTTGTTAATTATACTTAATTTACAGTTTTAAATATGTTGCAGTAGTTAAGATACCAGTTGAGATAATTTTCCTCTTGCTTAGCCTCTTTACTTATTCTATTTACAGTCTAAACACGTTAACTAGAAGATTTTTACTTGCAGTGCTTTGCTTAAATATCTTATTACATATCTTATAAATATTACCTCTTTTATTACGCAAAAGGTTACTAGTGACAATTTTCTTTTCGTATTATTGCTTTTAAAAATACTGATATTTAAAACTCAAAACGAAACCTCAGTCAGCGCTTAAACTCAAATCTCCGTTTAGCGCAAAACTTCCAATATGGTTCTCTGTTCACGATCCTCGGTACCATTTTAAACGGAAAGTTGTCTTTACACACTTCTCAACAGTGCAAGAAACTTGAGCCGTCGTTAAACATGGTTAGTACTGAGTCATATGACAGACATAAGAGAATTTTCAATATTCTTTTAAAAAACGTCCCTAAGAGTAAATTCCCCTGTACGTCGCATTTCATTTCCACTTCTCATGCGGCTTTAACTTTAAAGTCACAGAAGCTGAAAGGTTGTCTTCTCGTAGCAAAAACCCACCAATTCTGGTCAAAGTTTTTGGTGATTGAAGCGGACATTATTTTCGCAAAGGAGAGCACTCAGCTCAATATTTGAAGAGAATTAAGTTGTTTATCTGTAGAGATAAAACCCAAACGAGAAGCCTAGGTCTACATGTACATTAACACACGTTATGTCAGTGGTTGGCCCTCTAGCTAATGCAAGCCCACGGCCCTCCGTATCAACAAGAAATTTGATTCCACGTGAATCTTTACTCATTCACCATGTTCCTGGTTCGTGTGAAATCGTGTCAACGCCACTTCTTTCCCCTCCCAAGCAAATTACGCCTGCTATTTTTGTCAAATCTTGAAAACCTAAGAAAACCCCAAGTAAATCTGACTCATTTGCTAAGCTAGGCGTCAAAATCAGTAATATCATTACCGATGGAAAACTTGCTAACACCTCAGCATCAACAACAGATACAAACGCTCACGTTAGCATTTTTCCAAACCCAAAAAGTGTCCAAAATACCCAAATAATTAAGTCTTCTAATAATGTTAAACATTTTTCTGAATCATTCTTTTCCTTTTTCAAATGCACTTTTTTCACCAATTCATGCTAATTTCCCTCAAAATCTCATTTCTATGCCACCCCCTGTCTTTCCCATGCCACAGTATAGCCTTCCCTTTCATGGTTTTCATTCAAATAGGCCATTGTACAATAAGCTCAGTTCTTTTAACAGTAGAATTTCGAAAAATTGTAGACCAAAGCAATTTTATTTCCTACCTTTTGTTTCTTCGCTCCATTTTTTTCTCCGTCACAAAATCTTCCTTTTTATAAATACTCATGAGCGTAACCTGCAGCTTAGGAATAGGCTCATTTAAGCTTCACTCAATGCGAGATCAGTTGTAAATAAGATGACAGAGCTTAAAACAGTAGCTTTTGAGCTTGATCCAGAAGTTCTCTGAATCCCTGAATCCTGGGCTCACTCTCTTATTTCCGATTCGACACTTGCTATAGATAATTTCAAATTGTACCGAAAAGACCACGCTGAAAAACGTGGCGGTGGTTGCCTTTTTTACATGAAATCATCCTTTCTGTATTTTCCTTTTCAGCTGAGCATTTCGTCCTTTTCTGGAAATGTTTGCTTTGTTTCAGTCATCCTCCCGCACAATAAAAAAAGGTAATTGGCTGTATCTATAATCCTCCGTGTTATTCTG